>CP136063.1:287177721-287440953 GCA_032622095.1 Siphonodentalium dalli
ACGTGATGTAAGGGTCAATCATACAATAACTCGAGACATTGCATCCCACCAATAAGCAATAAACTGTCGAACATACACTGTCATCTAACGTGATGTAAGGATCAATCATACAATAACTCGAGACATTGCATCGCCCCAATAAGCAATAAATAGTCGAACACACACTGTCATCTAACGTGATGTAAGGGGCAATCATACAATAACTCGAGACATTGCATCGCACCAATAAGCAATAAACTGTCGAACATACACTGTCATCTAACGTGATGTAAGGGTCAATCATACAATAACTCGAGACATTGCATCGCACCAATAAGCAATAAATAGTCGAACACACACTGTCATCTAACGTGATGTAGTCTTTGCAATGATGCGTGAAACAATTGAAAGCTTCAACGATAGTACTGTCCGTTCACAGTCACAAACAACTAAATCATTCAGATGATGTCCCTTGGCATTTGTGTGGGAAAACAAGTCATCATTAACAATCTGGCAGCTTAATGGTGCATAATATATTAAATGTAGGTTGCCCAATATGATCAGAAAGAAATTCACATTAACCCTTTCTAACGGAAATGTTCAGATACTAAATTCAACAAACAACCATAGGTCAACAAACGACCATAAGTCTTTATTAACTTATCTTCTGAACATTCCCCACCAAAGAAAATGAATCATTCTCCCCTTGATTAGTATTATAGTTTCCTCATACTGTCGTCTGCTAATTAATCCTGAACAACCCTCCAATTAAATAATGGACCATTACTTTGTGCATGCTGTGCCTTTTTTACGAGTGTGCAAATTAGTGACAAGTGGTTGTCGTAATTACTATGCCATAGATTCAAGCCTAATTATAACATGTCTGTCGTTTGCAGTATGAGGTCTCCAGAGTGTTAATTTAGTGACTCTATCCTGCATAGTGGGCTAGCGTCACTAAATTCATCATATGGGGACCTCATTCTGCTTAGGCCCTCAAATGCTATGGCAGACCTAGGATCAGATTGAAGTTCCCCAGTTTAAGTTGGTGATGTTCACCCATTGGGCACCTCAATTATGAATTTTATCTTCTACAAATTAGGGGATATAGAAACTTCCTAGATGGGAAATGTAACTGAAAACAATGTTAATTTGATACTATAGATACTTCCCAGAAGATGAGGCCTAAGCAGAATGAGATCTCCAGAGGGTGAATTTGGTGATGCTAGCCCGCTGTGCGGGATAGCATCACTAAATTCACCCTCTGGGGACCTCATTTTGCAAATGACAGACACGCTATTTGCAGGCTTGCATAGTTTGTTATATGTCTACTCAACACGCAGCGATATTGTGTTATTCTTATATAGATATAGTTACATGATCGCTCGGAATTTTGCTCGATCGTGGCAATCCATAACATATCGTCTGTGAGCCTCTAAAAGGTGGCAACTTAGGAAAATCCGATTGTTCAGGAGACACAAAAAACTATTTATCGCCGGAACTAGAATTTGTTTCTGCTAACAAAACAATAAAAAAAATTGTTACCCTCCTCCGTATTTGACCACATTCTGATTGGTCCAAGTCATGTAACGTGACCGGCGACAAATCGCACTGCATGTCGCCCTCTGAGCTGGGAGACATTGCATTTGTCGCCCGGCTGATGGTATATTGCAAGAATATCTCCAAGCACACACGTTTCACATCACTATAAGGCGCACTATAATCATAAATATTATATGCCCCACGGATATGAAAAAACACCAGTTGTGGTGTTTGCTAATTTGCATATATTTAGTGAACACTGATATTCAAACTTTTAAGTTGATGCTTTTATCTGAAAAGTGTTATTATGTTGGGTGATTCAATATCTTCATGTCGAGATTATGCGAATGAATTATCCTTTACGCTTATACCTCATATCATATCTCTCCGCGGTGTCTGCATTGTGACCATAGAAGTATTTTGTGTGGGGATCGCGATCTCTCCGCGGTGTCTGTATTGTGACCATAGAAGTATTTTGTGTGGGGATCGCGATCTCTCCGCGGTGTCTGTATTGTGACCATAGAAGTATTTTGTGTGGGGATCGCGATCTCTCCGCGGTGTCTGCATTGTGACCATAGAAGTATTTTGTGTGGGGATCGCGATCTCTCCGCGGTGTCTGCATTCTGATCATAGAAGTATTTTGTGTGGGGATCGCGATCTCTCCGCGGTGTCTGTATTGTGACCATAGAAGTATTTTGTGTGGGGATCGCGATCTCTCCGCGGTGTCTGCATTCTGACTATAGAAGTATTTTGTGTTGGGATGTGTCTGTATTGTGACCATAGAAGTATTTTGTGTTGGGATGTGTCTGTATTGTGACCATAGAAGTATTATGTGTTGGGATGTGTCTGTATTGTGACCATAGAAGTATTTTGTGTTGGGATGTGTCTGTATTGTGACCATAGAAGTATTTTGTGTTGGGATGTGTCTGTATTGTGACCATAGAAGTATTTTGTGTTGGGATGTGTCTGTATTGTGACCATAGAAGTATTTTGTGTTGGGATGTGTCTGCATTGTGACCATAGAAGTATTTTGTGTGCGGATCGCTATGTACTTGGGAGTATTGACTCATATGATTGTATATTCATGAAATCGACAATAATAAAATTAATTTCAAAACCAGTGGAGAAACGAGATTAACTCCATAAATAAGTGTCGAAACTATCGGATCACAAAATATAAATACACACAAGAAAGTTATTTATCCGATCTCCACCAAAAACAAGCAGTTATTTTAGCTAAATTCAGATGTTCACACCATCACCTCCCAGTAGAAACTGGATCATGGTACAGTATTGATTACCAAATGAGAAAGTGCACGCTGTGTGATAAGAGCGAAATAGGGAACGAATATCACTACATAATGGACTGTAACAAATTGAACTCACTCCGAAGACGATTTTTACCCTTACACTTGACAGAACAAAAAAATGTCCATAATTTCAGAAATATAATGAACCCAAAAAACAATGTATGCTTCTACAAGCTATGCGGATTCATCAAAAATCTTCGAAATTATTTTGGATCACCGCTGACCTTATCATCCCCACCACCCCAGTCGCACATTATGTGCGTATAGAATACGTTGTTATCATACCCATATTTGTCGACTTTGATTATTACACCAATGACATATCATGTACTGTATAATTATAAATATGTCGCTTGTGTCACATACTGTGATTTGAGTAAATAAAACATTGAACTTGAACTTGACAACATCCCAATATCTTTCGGTGAAGATCGTATTGAAATTAACATCGCGAGTAAATTCCGCACAAAAGACGACATTGAATATGCCAAATTGCAGAGGGTAATAACATATATACTTCTATGGCTTATTGGTTTACATTGCTAGGAACGATATTGATGATTTAACCCCCACGGTGATGGTAAATAAACAGAAATCCTATAGGACGATACGAAGTTACTAATTACTGTGAATGGCTTTAAATTCGTTGGTATCAATTTTCGTGGTTCATCCACTGATTTGTGACTTTTTCGTGCGTTCGTAAATTAGTGGGTCCGCCGGTACTAACTGTCGCCTCCAAAACCCCAATAATAACAAGAAAACCATAATCAGAAATGGTAACGCCCTCAAGATTATATTATCACGCATAAATATAAATTATAAAACAAAAATATAAAATATATTGGCCTCAGAATTCCATTAAAACAACTAATCCTTCAAATTATTTCAAAAAACTACGGCTTATTACTGCAGGTTTCTAATTCACCACACCAGAAGTCTCTAAATGCGGATAAAAAATCGGAGTGTGTTCCCGCCATAAAATCTCCAACAGTGGTCCAGCCATTGTTTATATCTAAACATTGAAAGCAATTAATGCGGTCATAATAGTTACATACTGCAACTATCAATTCAGCGAATTTGATATGATTGATAGAACAAACCACTATTATCATGATCGTGTCGTTATTTGTTTAACATGCGTATCAATTGACATATACGCACCCGTTCCCTCATTAAAATCAACATATTTCGACCATTTTAGGGGATATCCGCGAATTCGGGGGACAACTCCGCAAATAGAAATCCGCAAACAGGGACCTACTGCGAATTGTCACAGCAGGCTATCTATCAGTTGGTTGAATACTATTTCCCTTTTTACTAAAGTAAATTAACAAGTAACTAGAATGCACTCAGAGAGATGCCAACGTGCGCAAAATTGTAATAAACAATCATTTAAAAAATAATTTCACTGTATTTTACTTAATTTATGTTATTTAATTTAATGTTAGCAAAAACAGACAATAACCATTTCTCATTTCATCACAGATAAAAGGCAAATTACTATATTAATCATTTAAGTAATTAAAACCAATTCCATGTTGCCGAAAGGATGAGACTTTAATATCGATTACATTTTTTTCAGCGGAATATTTTCATTTTCATTTTCCGATAGTCAAATTTGACCAAAGGAGCAATTATAAGAAATAATTAATACAATTTGTGTAAATATTGATAGCAGCCCATATGCAACAATAAATATCAACAATTAATCAATAATTAATCAATAACGATCATTTTATGTAATAATAAACTCTTCAAACGGTGTTTGTGTTAACAAATGCGTTTTGTTTTGTGTTACGTCATTCGTCGTATTTGACCCGGAAATCGACTGAAGGTTAGGCTATTTAATTACTTAAATGAGGTCTTCGCACGAACCAAAAATGATAAAACTTCCCAATTATAAGTAAAAATACCCAAGTGAAGGAGTTTATGTAGGTCCCGAAGGAGTCTATAGACTCTTTGATGTAGAGTTCTGATGGAGATAATGTAGGTCGATCTATTTTTGTCCTAACTCTGACGTATTTTGACCTGGGAGAAAAAATCGAAATCGAGGCTCACTACGAGCATGCCAGTTTTAAATATAGAAACAGGGAATCCCGACAAATGGCGATATCGGCGACAAACAAATAATCGAAAACAACACATAAAATAAACATAGCAAAAACGCGGCACAGTAAAAATGTCAGAACGCCACGAGGTTTTACGTCGTTTTTGGTGACGTCATGGAGTGAAACGGAGTAAGGTGACACCAATTTACGAATCTGTCTGATCGCCATACTGTTGTGCGAGCGCACGTAAATATAGAATGACGATGCATATATTTGTAAACAAGCATTGCAAATAATGTTATTGGGACGAAAAGTCGCAAGACTTGTTCCGTATGATGATCATGATCATGATATGATTGATAGAACAAACCACTATTATGATGATCGTGTCGTTATTAGTTTACAATACGTATCAATTGACATATACGCACACGTTAAAATCAATATATTTCGACCATTTTAGGCGACCTCCGCGAATTCGGGGACTTCCGCAAATAGACATCAGCAAGCAGGGACCTACTGCGAATTGTCACAACCGGAAAAAGGAAAAACCAATTATCTATTTATAAAAGCTCCACAGACACACGGCGCATTCGGCGACACACGGCGAACTGAAATTTCCCAACCAGTATACACCCGATGGGCGTGAACAAACGAGGGGACATGACAATCTGCGGCATGGGATGGAATATGGAATAGAACGACAATCTGCGGAACAGAATTTCAAATTGCATGGAACGGCCGATATCTCGAGGAATACAGCACGTAGAGGGCTCCATTTGGTGTCCAACGAAAGGCCGATATTCGCCCTAGCTACACATATTAACCCCGTCACTGACAGGACACCAGAAGTTGCATTATTCGGTCGACAACTGACCTAACATAAAATTGTCGAAATCAAGGCCGTGGAACAGCGTGGAACAGCTGTAGAAATGCATTTTTACAGCGATGACGATATGCCCACAAGCAAACTTGGTATTAAAATGAAGTTTATCATCTATTGCACAACAAAAATCTATTAATTCGAGCGAAGCTGCGATTTATGCACACCTAGAGACCGATTAACCTACCCATTCGAAGGTGCCACGAAACACGAAAAACTGCGTTCGACATATAACTTAGATTTATCGATAAATACGGTAGCAAACAACAAGTATTAGGTACCAAATGACGCAGTGGGATACTGCGCATTCGTATTTAGCTACAATATGGCTGTTTTAGTACGAATACTGTAATGGCGAACACGCAAACACGCGCCGGCGAAAACAGCTAAAAATTGACTCGATGTTTACAATAACAGGATCGATTTCAGCTGATATATTCCATATAATGGGGCGTATAATAGTATATCAAAATGTAGGATTAGACACAGGGCATGTAATATTTCCCAAATGGGTCCACTACGCAGTGAAATTGTCGCAAAAATTTGCTCCAATAAAGAGCGCTACTTTTTCTCGTAAAAAATAGAATAGCCGACTGAAGCCGTTTTATCGTTCCAACTAAGCCGTTCTTAGCAGTACTTCATCCACAAAATACGAATATACACAATGTATCAGAAGACGTATCAAATGTGATTTTTTAAGGGATTTGTGCTCTTCATTTGTTATAATTAGCACTTAGTTTTTATTATAAGCGGATAATATGACAACCTCCCCCACGTATGATCGGCGGATAATATGAGAACCTCCCCCGCGTATGACCGGCGGATAATATTAGAACCTCCCCCGCGTATGACCGGCGGATAATATGATAACCTCCCCGCTTATGACCGGCGGCGGATAATATGAGAACCTCCCCGTGTATGACCTCCGGATAATATGAGAACCTCCCCCGCGTATGACCGGCGGATAATATTAGAACCTCCCCCGCGTATGACCGGCGGATAATATGATAACCTCCCCGCTTATGACCGGCGGCGGATAATATGAGAACCTCCCCGGCGTATGACCGGCGGATAATATGAGAACCTCCCCGTGTATGACCTCCGGATAATATGAGAACCTCCCCGTGTATGACCGGCGAATAATATGAGAACATCCCCCGCGTATGACCGGCGGATAATATGAGAACCTCCCCGCGTATGACCGGCGGATAATATGTTCATATGAGAACATCTCCTGTGTATGACCGGCGTATAATATGAGAACCTCCCCCGCACGCATAGTTGTGTTTATTTTATATTGTTTGTGGTGTTCATGTGCTTCAGATACTGATGAAATAATGCGGTTAAGCTGATAATCTGAAATTCAGTGATTTCATTGGCCGTATCGCAGTGTGATACGAACACATCTCAATTACCCAAGATGGCCACCATTAGATGGCAAGTATCCCAATAAAATTTGTGCGCGCAGTGTTCGTAATATTCGAGAGACTACATAATCATGGATTTAATTAAAATTCGAGTGTCACACTAAGTTTTTAGGTATATAAACACTATTTGATTTGAATATTCTTTCGAACAGTCTGACCATTGACATATTCATGCATTCAAACCAGTTAATCTATTTTGTAACTTGGATTGTAATCGCCGGGCACCGGCTTCCGGCATCTGGGCTTTTAGTCACAACTGAAATAAAAACAAATGAAGAGCGCAAATCCCTTAAAAGATCACATTTGATACGTCTTCTGATACATGGTGTATATTCGTATTTTGTGGATGAAGTGCTGCTAAGAACGGCTTAGTTGGAACGATAAAACGGCTTCAGTATGCCATTCTATTTTTTACGAGAAAACGTAGCGCTCTTTCTTGGAGCGAATTTCTGCAACAATTTCACTGCTAGTGGACCCATTTGGAAAAATTACATTCCCTGTGTCTAATCCTACATTTGTATATATACTATACGCCCCATTATATGGAATATATCAGCTGAAATCGATCCTGTAAATGTAAACATCGAGTCTATTTTTAGCTGTTTTTTTATCGGCGCGTGTTCGCCATTACAGTATTCGTACTGAAACAGCCATATTGTAGCTAAAACCGAGTGCGCAGTATTCCACTGCGTTATTTGGTACCTAATACTTGTTGTTTGCTAGCTTATTCGTCGAGAAATATAAATTCTAAACATTGATGTCGAACGCAGTTTTCCGCGTTTCGTGGCACCTTCGCATGGGTGGGTTAATCGGTCTCTAGATGTGCATAAATCACAGCTTCGCTCGAATTAATATATTTTTATTGTGCAATAGATGATAAACTTCATTTTAATACCACTTTGCTTGTGGGCATAGCGTCATCGCTGTAAAAATGTATTTCTACACCTGTTCCACGCTGTTCCACGGCCTTGATTTCGACACTTTTATGTTTGGTCAGTTGTCGACCGAATAATGCAACTTCTGGTGTCCTGTCAGTGGCGGGGTTAATACGTGTGGCTAGGGCGAATATCGGCCTTTCGTTAGACACCACAAGGAGTCCTCTACGTGCTGTATTCCTCGAGATATCGGCCGTTCCACGCAAATTCTGTTCCGCAGATTGTCGTTCTATTCCACATTCCATCCCATCCCGCAGATTGTCATGTCCCCAAACAAGTCCATCTAATAGAAGTGCATACACCTCGGCGATCCGTCAGAAACGCATCCGCACTGTAGGCGTATAATTAATTAACATGTCGCGTGTCCAAGTTCTGTTGACGACTATTGAGAATGTCGACAACGGGATTGTATTACATAAACATACATAACCTAGGTGAAAGTCAATCTCTTCTCGTCATAACATAACTCCCTAGGCTTTGAATGTGCATTGGATCAATATAGTTATATGTACCTCCCGCATGACATTATGACATTCTCAAAATGGCGACAGCGCTCTGTTCGAATTTATTAATTGCTTTGTGTTGTCAATACATCGTGATACTTTCGATTCGTTCGTTTTCCCAAGCGGTTAATTGAGTCGGAATGCATGGTAGGGAGGGTCGGAATGCATGGTAGGGAGAGTCGGAAGCATGGTAGGAATAGTCGGAATGCATGGTAGGGAGTACAGAGGAGAAGCAGATCTCTGCTAGTGGTAATTACCTCTTTATTTCTGCACACAGGTCGGGGGGGGACAAACTTTTTTTTCCTTCACACCTTTTATTGGATTTTTACTAGTTTGTACTGGTTTGTAACACTAAGAAATCAACAATAAGGAACTGCAGCAAAACTAAACATGCTAGGGCAATTGGACGCTGGTTTGTGCCTCTTTAGGACAAGGGAAAGTATTCTTAATACAGCTGAATCGCCCATGCAGTATTCTATGTAATTAACATCAAATAAGGATAACTTTAAAGAAATTAATTTAATGCCAAATCTGGTCAAACATGGACATTAAAAACTGATGATGTATAAAGAAAAAAACATGTAACATACCTAGACTTGTGAGTGGATAACACAATTATCTCATATGTGACAAAAGAGATAGAAAATGGTAATAATTCACAATTTCATGTAGTCATGAATGAGTTAATACAGGTTTCTACTAAAAGTTTAGGTTTGTTTTTTATTATATGCTTTACTCTCACATGCTACACTTGAGCAGTCCAATAGAAATACTGTCTTTTCTGAACTCATACAAGATTCCTGAATTCATACAAGATAAACTGTGAACGTTATACAATTCCTAACCAATCCTGACCAATCTGAATCAATTGGAATCAATCGTAACATTAACTTTCTTTGATTTCCCATTGGTGCTCCTGTGTGCTCTAGTGTATTGCTATATGTGCGATAAACATGTTTTAGTAATGTCTAATAAGTCTGGGTGGCACGTAGCATATAATAATTTAACCTATCTGATATAATACAATCACCTATCTGGTGTAAAACAATATCACCTATATGTTGTAGAGCAATATCACCTACCTGGTGTATAGACATAATATCTTATTAAATTTCCATAACAAAGTAACAAAACACAAAAACTAAAAAGGTCTCTAAAAAGGACTACCACACACATTTTGGCACTAAAACAGTGACTATTAATTAGGATTAACCGTGCGCACTGTGTGAGTGACCGGTTACCCACTCAGGCATAGCTGCTATTCACAATAGCAATAAAGCTGCTTAATAGGTTTTGTGACGAGAAGGAAATTGAATGCAACCTGGACACAATACAATGACTTCAGTTTAGCATGAAAATGTTCGATGGTATATAAATATTAGAAAGTCAGTTTGTCTATAAATGTTCGATATAATATAATGATTAGAGCATATCTTGTCGTTGACTACGCGAATGTAGTGGCCAGTGGGAATAGTGTAGTTCACTCGCCTTCGGCTCATGAACTACACTATTCCCACTGGCCACTACATTCGCGTAGTCAACTCCAAGCCATGCTCTATCATATACTAAGCTTTGAAATAAATTGACTGCAGAGCTGTGGAAATATGATAGTTAACAAAAACGATTAAAAATCAACTGCAGTCAAGAATATACTGCTAGAAACCAGTCCTGCTGTTCATTACTAGATTCACTGAATCTCAATTTAGGAGGTTTGGTCCTGGTTTTCTCTGTATGTTTGTGTTTTGAGTTCCACAAGGGGGTGGGTGTCAAAACATGGCTGGAAATAACTCTATGAAATGGAAAACAATTTGGGGTCGGGGTCGGTGGGTCCAAAAAGTGGTCATCGGCAAAAATGTAGCATACGTTTTTGGGAAAAAATTCCGACCCCCCCCCCCCCCCCCCGACCCCCTGCACAGGTCATCCAATTCTTTATCAATTGTCTCTATGCCATGCCTACAACTGTTAATTCAAAATGGATGGTAACTTTACAAACATTATTGTACCTTGTCGTGTTGTCGTCCTCCAACCGCACAAGACATTTCAACCTTTGGCCGGGTCTAACAACACATTGTACTTCCTCGTTCCCAACAGATAGCTTATGGGGGATTAGGTTCCTTATAACAGAGTCTCCGAGAATCAAATGCACTGAAGTTTCACTGACCACTTGCTCTCGTTCGGTGTCGTCATCGTTTCCATTTTCAAACTTGCACCTTTCTTCTATGTCTTCCCCGTTTTCAAATGGAATTGACTCCAATGATAGGTTCTGATCCTCAAAGCAACAGAATCTGTTTGATGTAGGAATTTGGATATCAGAAATACAGTTTAAATCATCTTCGATTTCCCGCGATGTTGCCGTGTCAAATTTTAATTCGTCGCCACAAGGGCCACGAGCTTCATATATGGAAGTATAGATGGATCGTCTCCTCCAATATTAAGTTCAATGGGAACATCGATCTTTTCCGACAATTGATCCTTCATATTGGTGACCAATTTCTTCAGTTTTATGTTTTCCGTTTTCAGCCCATCAATGTCATTTTCTAGTTCCGAAATTTTATTTCTGAATTCTTCGGCTTGCTGGATGAGAAGGTTCTTAACGTCCGCTATTTCATCATTCGTAGATTCGTGTTGCTCTCTCTGATCAAGTTTGTTTTCTTCAATGGTGATCTGCAATTCATCTACGGATGACTTCAATGTCGACGTTGAAATGTTGTCGCGTACTGACTTTTTTTATTCTTTAGTCCAAATCGAATGGGCCCCGTAGAGCGTTTTGGGATATTGAATGTAATAGTTTTGTTTGGATCACATTCAATAGGTTGCAGATTTGTATGATCACATATGTTCATCGCTAGACATGGGAAAAGAGATCAGATGTGTATTTTGTGACATAAGCAAGGCGTTTGATAAAGTCTGGCACAGTGGCCTTTTATATAGTATAGAAAGTATAGGTATTACAGGGAATCTGTTGAAACTTCTCGAGTCATATATAACTGACCGTGAGGAGATAATTCTCAATGGAAACCTGTCATAGCGGGTGTACCCCAAGGCTTTATTCTGGGCCCCCTCCTTTTTCTTATCTACATTAATGATATAACGCGAAATGTCAACTGTCACATACGCTTGTTTGCAGATGATACATCCATATTTTTAACAGTTGAAGGCCCTACATTGTCGGCCGAATTGAAAGATTGAAAGATTGAAAGATTGGCATACTGGTCACAAGAATGTATTGTAAAATTTAACCCATCGAAAACAGACTCTTCTGATATCGCGTAAAACCGACCCCACCCCCACCCCCCCTATCATCATCGACTCCATGTGTCTAACGCGGACGTAAATGAGGTGACTTTTCACCAACAACTGGGACTCCCTTTCAACAATCACGGCTCATGGGATGCTCATATAAGTGACATTATGGATAGGGCCTGGAAACGAGTGAACCACCTAATAACATTTAAATACTACCAGGACCGTATAACTATAGAGAGAATATATCTTGCTTATATAAGACCCATGTTGGAATATGCCTCACCCGTGTGGGATAACTGCACGCAAGCAGAAAGTTAGCTAATTGAAAAAAATCCAATTTGAGACTGCTAGAATAGCAACGGGAGGAACTAGAAGCATAAACAGGATTGATATATTGGCAGACCTTGGGAAATGTTATGTTAAAGAAGAAAAAAAATTTAAACTTCATCAATTCTATAAGATGTTCTATCGAAATTTGCCAGAATATCTTTACAACACTGTTAATCACAAAAACCCAGGGGCTGACAGATATGACTTTCGGAGAACTTACTTATGACCCCCCTTTTCGGACACATCATCAAATCAACGCGCATTCTTGCCCGCGACAACACGCCAGTGGAATCAATTATCTGTTGAACTGAAAAATTGGAAAATCTAGAAAACTTCAAATATAAAATGAATTCCAATCTGCGTTTAAGACAAAAGAACGTTCGCCATTATAGCTATATCAAATGCCGCAAAGCCCTGATAATTCACACACAACTTCGACTAGGATGCAGTAACCTTAATGATTATCTCAGTCGCAACCATTTAAACGAATCTGATAAATGCGCATGTGGGGAAGTTGAGACTGCCGACCACATTTTACTTTATTGTCCCAGATACTCGACAATACGAAATGAAATATTCTCAGTATTAGCCCAAAACTTGTGGAGATCTGATATTCTACTTAAGGGATCTACTTCATTCCCCAAAAGACTTAACAAGGCTATATTTGAGGCAACTCAAACGTTTATACTAACAAGCAATCGATTTCGTTAGTCGCCAATTGTATAATTTCGTTGATAATCTAATTATATTTCTCATCGTGTATAGACGCACATGTTAAATACCAAGATAGAACTATGTAACTGTGTGCATACGGTGTAATACAATGTGTCGAATGTAATCTATGAATGCAAGCTTATCGATGCTGATATCAGCTTTCCGGGAAGAACTGATATCAGAAGCACATAAGCTCATTCATGATATATGTCTCCGATAGTTCACGACAGTCTCACGTGTCACACAGTGCCTGTTTAATAAATATACATACCCTCTTCATAATTTCTAGATTATCAATAGACAGAAGACCAATAAATTTATCAAGGTTGGGAAGCTCCCAATAATACGATGGTATGAATTTCTCTCTGATAACCTGGAATTTTTTGCATACGATAATAAAATAATATTCATCACCGAGACCCTCCCCACATGCGGAGCAGAGTCTTTGTTCTCGTGACACGGCTTTCCATCTACCACTCTCAATGGCCAAACGATGGTTTGTTGTTCTAATCTTTGTCATGTATTCTGCCAGATATGTGGGCAATTTTAGCAAATAGCCACTCATTTTAAGGTCGGACTTTATTTCTTTGTAAAGGATACCATTTGACGAAGAAAGAATATTTTGGCGCCATTCTAATTCAAATTGACTTGTCGTGTCCATTTTAAATTGTCTGATGGTCCCCTTAGACAAGGGTGAGTTAGCTGAGCATGAACTTTTGGCATTTACCTCTTCGAAAATCACCTGTATAAATTCAAACCATTTCAAATAAGTACCGGGAGACTCAGATAAAACTCGCGACAATTTATATATTTTCTTCACTAGATTTGAACCATATTCAGAAACGGTTCTTGAACAAAATGCCAGTGCACGGCATTTGATCTCAATTCCAAGTGGGTGTCGTCCTGTTTCTCCACACACCATGTAATTCGGTGTACTGGACTTCATACCAAGTAGAATTTTGCAAAATTTTAAGTGGACGAATTCGATGTCCTTGGTGGGCTCATAACACCATACCTCACTACCATATAGCAATATGGGGGCTATTTTGTAATCAAAGAGAGTTAACATCATATCTAAAGGGAGATTTAGTGATCTCACCTTATTAAGTAAAGCATACATTGCTTTTAGGGCAATGTTCTTGTTTTCTTTAATAGATCTACAGAAACGACCATTGTAGATACATTTAACGCCTAAATGTGTGAAATCCTTCGTGATTTCTGGTGTATGTTCTTTAAATATAAATATCGGAAGATTTTTTTACAAAAAATTACAACTTTTGTTTTCTTTGTATTAACTTCGAGTTTCCATGTATCTGAATAGTCAGCAAATGCTTGGAGTGCACGATGCATACTACTTTCGTTATCAGCCATCAATACAGTGTCATCAGCATATAACATACATAATAATTTAACATATATTCCAATATTCTCTTGAAAAAGATCACTCAAGTATGTCAAACCGTCTATAGCACAGTCAGATAAAAAGTGGCTAATATCATCAATATAGAGGGAAAATAGGAGAGGGGACATAAGTTCACCATGAAATAAACCTACGTTGCTCGAAAAGAAATCTGACAAACCCTCGTTGCTTTTTACACATGACTTTATCTTGCCATACATACTTCTGACGACATTAAACAGTTTACCATTGATATTTCGTTCCAATAATTTAACCCAGAGTCCATCTCTCCAGACACTATCAAAAGCCTTTCGGAAATCAATGAAAGTACAGTAAAGTTTTTTCCCACTAGATAAATACATATCGATGATAGTCTGTAGGACATATATGTTATCAATAGTAGAGTGTTTACGCCGGAAACCCGTTTGATACTCGTTGATTAAATGCTCTTCATCGGAAAAGTTAGTTAATCTTTTGTTCATGATAGAAGTGAACATCTTAGCTATACAGCTTAACAATGTTATCCCACGATACGAATCTGGGTTATCACGATCTCCTGATTTTTTTGTAAATAGGTTTAATCATCCCTATAGCCCAGTCATCTGGGAAGCACCCAGTATTTAGGATAAAGTTAAATAGTTTGCAATATAAGGGTGTCATGATGTCAATTGATGCTTTCAAATATTCATTGGGTATGAGATCAATTCCTAGAGATTTATTTGCTTTCAAATTCGCAGTAGCCACTCTAATTTCTTCTTCAGTTATCGGATCATTTAAGGGGTCCGAAAATCGTTCGTCATAGATTTCATCGATTTTGTTCCCAAGTTGTCGATTAGGTCGTCAGGTAAGCTGAGGCCCTTAAAATGACCATATAATGTGTCTAACGGAATTTGACATTCTTGTTTCCTAATTCGGCTAGATTTAGAATGTTTGTCTAGAGTTTTCCAAAATTCTTTGCTAGATGTTCGGCTTAATGATTTCAATTCTTCCACAATATTTTTTCGCTCACATTTAATTTTTGAATCCATCGTTTGTCTGAAACGTTTCCCGGATTCTCTCATTTTTATTTTATTGTCGGCGCTTCTACACTTCTTGTATGCGCGCTTCGCCAAGTGAAATTGTGTTCGCATATGTTTGCAATCTTTGTCAAACCATGACTTATTTGTTTCGCGTTTTTCTTTCCAATTCTTATTGACATTAACTTTTCCAAATGTTTCAATACCAGCGCCCATTAATATATTTACTATGCGTGTGCATACCGATTTGGATGCGTTTTCAAATTCCTTCAAAGACAGTTTTTCCAAATCTCGGTTAAGCTCGATCAATAAGGTGCGGTCAATATTATCAACGAATGCATCCCCTTTCTCTGGGGCCCATCTCCTGGGGTATCCCACAAATTTGTCAACATTTGAGTGTGGTGCATCGTCGTTAGGTTCGTTTGGACGTAAACTAACATCAGGTATGCAGAGTTCCAAAAACAACGAACTGTGAATATCAGAATTTAGGAGGGAAAAGTCGTTCACTCTGAAATTAGATATCATGTGAAGGACATTCTTTGACCCGAGAAAATAATCAACTACACTACAATCATTACAAGTTAATTTACCAATTCCATTGTCTTCACCATACCTACCATTTAGAATGTATATATTAGTGCTCATACATAACGCGATCAATTTGTAACCGTAGCTAGTGGGTTTTCCCAAGTCTTGCGAACACCTCATAGTTAAGTCACCGTTAGGATCACAGCTCGCCGTAGAACAATCGAGAATGTAATCTAACAGTGACTCCGAATTCATTGATTCAAACAAGTGCCCTAGTGCATCCACGTCATATGGTCGGAAAACGTCGTCCAATGTCTTTGTCCGTGCGTTAAAATCGCCCGCTAGTATAACGGCATCTGAATCTGTTCTCACCCGACGAACTTCGTTTTCCAACTGAGTACCCCAATCATCGTTTGCGTACCTAGTACCGGACGGTGGTTCATACACCGACCCAATGAGCAAACTAGTGTGTGAATTGATAATTAATCTCGCCCACACAACATTAGAGCATTCAGAGTCGACAATAGATAAATCGCAATTTAGTCACGATCTAAAACCAAGAGAATACCACCGCACCGTTTCCCCGAACCAATCTTCTTGCCTCTCGAGACACGGATGTCAAAATTTGGAATGTCTAATTCATCTTCCTTAAAGGCTTTAGTTTCTGACAAGCATAATATGTCGTATTCATCTAACATTTGCCCGACTGATTTTTTATTTAAATTGATGGAAATTACTGATCGCTGTATATATATATGCTGTATATTTGGATTCATATTAGTATATTCATTAATATTCGCATATGGTTAGTATTATGTCGATGAACTGTAGAGGCCTCGGTGACCCAAAGAAACGCAGAGATGTTTTTAACTATATAAGAGAGAAAAAATATGGGATATATTGTTTACAGGATGTCCATTTTACAACAACAAATGAGCAAAGAATTAGGACAGAATGGGGATATGAGGTCGCCTTTAGTTCACATACAGGCTCGTCGAGAGGAGTTACAATTCTAATAAACAATAACTTTAGTTTCAAACTGTTAGATACGAAAACTGACCAGGAAGGTAATCTCCTTATAATTCGTGCAGAAGTTGAAAACCAATTAATGACGCTAGTTAATATTTATGGTCCAAATACTGATGATCCCTCCTTTTATAAATCAATTAGAGAAAGTCTTGAGCAAATAACAGATGGCACCATAGTCATATGTGGGGATTTCAATTTAGTCCTGGACCCAGACCTCGACCTTTTAAATTATAAATCTATAAATAATCCTAATGCACGTGATGAAGTACTTCACATGATAAATAAGCTAGATTTAGTCGATATTTGGAGATACAATAACCCAAAGGAACGCAGATACACATGGCGTCGGACCAACCCATCCAAACACGCACGTTTGGACTTTTTCCTAATCTCTCGAGACCTGATACCAACAGTAGAAAACTGCGATACACACCCTGGATATAAAACAGATCACTCTGCGATATCGTTACAATTGAAATTTAATAATTTTGAAAAGGGTAGGGGCTTCTGGAAATTTAATAACTCATTACTAAAAAACAAAGATTATATAGAACTAGTAAAGGATACCATAAATAGAGTTGTTAAACAATACTTGAAAAGTGGATGGACGGGTAATGGTAATTTAAATATGAATAATGCTGAATTTAACATTGATGACCAATTATTTTTCGAAACTCTCTTGATGGAAATAAGGGGCGCTTCCATACCATTTTGCTCTCATTTATCTAAACTAAGAAAATGTAAAGAGACTAAATTAATTGAACAAATAACAAATCTAGAGAATATTACAACGGAAAAAGAAAGTCTAGAAATGGAGAAGCTTAAACGTGAATTAGAAGCATTACGAGAAGAAAAACTAAATGGAATATTTGTTAGATCAGTGCTAGATGGATTGGTGACGGGGAGAAGCCAAGTAAATATTTCTTAAATTTAGAAAAACGAAATTTTACGTCTAAAACCATCCAAAAATTACAGGCAGATAACGGAGACATGATATATGAACAACATGAGACAAACCATTTCTATAAACGTCTTTATAAAAACCAAGATGCAGAAACACATTCCTTAAACATTGATAACTTAATAACTAACGTGTGTGATATAAATGACAAAGTTGAAATAAATAAATTAACGCTAGAGACTGGTCGATGTTTGGAAGGAGAAATTAGTTACAGCGAAGCGCTAAATTACTTGAAAAAAATGAAAAATAATAAATGCCCTGGAAACGATGGATATTCTGTAGAGTTTTTTAAATTCTTCTGTCGAGATGTTGGAACCTACCTGGTCAGATCACTTAACTACGGCATGAAAGTTGGAAAACTATATGTTACACAGAGGCAGGGAATAGTAACACTCCTCCCCAAAGACAACAAACCACGACAATTATTAAAAACTGGAGACCAATATCATTATTAAATGTGACATATAAAATTCTTACAGGAGTCCTATCTGAAAGATTAAAACAAGTTTTACGATTTCTAATACATTCAGATCAAACCGGATTCATATATGGACGGTATATTGGGGAAAATATTCGACTAGTGATGGACATGATGCTACATACAAAGCAAAATAAAATACCGGGACTCTTGCTATTGATAGATTTTGAAAAAGCATTTTATTCGATATCCTGGAAATTTATATACAGTGTACTAAAATACTTTAATTTTAGTCAACCATTTATCGATTATATAAAGACTTTATATTGTGACACTTCATCATGTATAAATTTAAATGGGCAAATATCAGACTTGTTCAACTTAGAGAGAGGATGTAGACAAGGCGATCCAATATCCCCATATATTTTTTTATTATGTACAGAAATTCTTGGTATTATGGTACGATTCTCAAAAAACATAAATGGTATCAATGTTGGTAATAAGAATATAAGAATGTCGCAATATGCCGATGATACATCTCTTTTCCTCGATGGGTCACCAGAGTCTCTAGAAGCAGCTATGAAAGTACTTGATAACTATAAATATGCATCGGGTCTAAAAATTAACTATGACAAAACACACGCAGTCTGGATTGGTACAAAGGCAGACAGCACGGAACAGATATGTGACCGATGGAAATTAAACTGGAATCCAGAAACCTTTAAAATACTTGGTATAGAATTTCATCATGACACTAAACGTATGATTGACATAAATTTTACAAACAGGCTTATGCAATTAAAGAACATACTAGCAATGTGGAGTAAACGTAACCTAACTGTTCTCGGTAAATTAACTGTTGTCAAATCGCTAGCTATTTCAAAATTAGTACACCTGTTCCTTGCACTACCGAATCCCACAGATGAATATATAAAAAATTTAAATAAACTGCTCTTTAGTTTCATTTGGAACCAAGGTCCAGATAGAATAAGTAGAAAACTGCTCACTCAGAACTATGCTTCTGGTGGGTGTAAAATGATTGATATTAAGACTTTCATAAATTCTATGAAGATATCATGGGTTAAGTGAGCTATCACACAACGGGATTCCTGGGTTACAGTTTTCGAACACTCTTGTAGTATATTTTGTAATAGTTGGTATCTAATGTCATCTACAATTTTAAAAAACCAATCTAAAACACTTGATAACAATTTCTGGAAAGATGTAGTAAATGCCTGGATTCTGTACTGTGACAAACTAGCACCGGTGAGTCAATTCGAAGATACGGTAAAACTGGTAAAGCCACGATTGAAACTGTTCATGACTGATAAGCTTATATACATATTAGATTTTCAAGACAATTTAGGAAAGTACCTGTCACATGAAGAATTTAACGCTCTACACAAAACAAACATCGACTTTCTAACTTTTAACGGAATTATAAAATCAATCAAGAAAAGAGATAAATTTTTAAGTAAACGCGACAGGGTTTTGCGCCCTCATATACCATTTCAATTAATAAATTTACTTGCTCCGAACAGTGCTAAATCCACGTATAAAACAATGTTACCAATTGAATCACCCCATAAACAAATAAGTAAATTGGAACGAAAGTTGAACCGAACATATAATGTCGAGTTCTGAACTGAAGTATATAGATGCCCATTTATTTACGTCACCGATACCAAACTTAAGTGGTTCCAATACCGAATAAATACACATATCATCGGTACAAAACAACTTTTGAAAAAAATGAAAATATCTGACGACGACTCATGTACCTTCTGTAAATCTAATACTGAATCGATCATTCACATTTTCTGGGAATGTCCAAACATACAATATTTTTGGAATACGGTCGAAAATTGGGTATTTCATAATACGAGTACTAGATTACAACTCACACGTGAAACTGCAATATTTAGCAGCCGCCCTGGAAAATATACCAGTCCTTGGATAATATTCCTTCTTATCTTTGTTAGATATCACATTTATAGATCAAAGATGAATAACTCTATGCCAAACCTCACCGGACTTAAAAAAGAACTTAGTTTATATTTCCAATCTGAGCGTGTTTTTTATTATAATAAAGGTCAATACACTAAATTTAAACAAAGATGGTCTTATCTAGAAGAACTATTTTAATTTAATGTGTGACTGCACATGCCAACCCTAAAACCTGCGTAACGCACCAACACACCCTGACATTGGTTTTCGGCAAGCAATCAAATATTAATGCTGCTGGTGTAACATAATTAATATTAGAGATCCAATTTTCTGATTCCAAACAGCAATATACAATACAAACTTGAACAATAACTTATAGTATACATCGTTATATATAGAATAGTGAATAAAACATTGGTCGTTTTTCTTTTGCCCCCCCCCCCCCACCCTTCCCCACCCGGGTCCAAAATTATGGGGGGGAAATGACAAGTTAAATTATATTACACAATACAATATTCCTGAATTTCTATTGATACAAATCTACCATGTGTAATGTCAACGTTATGTTTTGTAAGACTATATATTTTGTCGCAATAAATTTTTTTTTTTTAAAACAACATTTGGACAAAATCTGGATATCGAAGTCGCTTTTCTAACCCACACACGTTCAGTGCTAAAATTCGTAATTTCGCGGTTGAATGACCTGACCCTGACGAGTGGTGTTCATCTGATTTCGGATTCAGGGGTTCATATAAATTGTTTTCGGCATTGCCGCTTTCCCCCGAGTTATTTCCCATAGGATGACACTCGGGGGAAGCGGTGATACAGAAAAGTTCGTTCATCTCAGAATGTAGATCACTGCACTCGTTTGAATCCGTATCATAATCGATATTCAAATATTCAGAAATGTGTATATCACAATCGGCAATAAAGCAATCAACAATGTCAATATCATCAATTATAAAACAATCATCAATATCTGTAACTGAACTATGCTTATTGTGTGGGGCACAAGCCGAATGTGTACTTCTATTGTTCCGACTGTACGCGGTGGTCGAATCACTCCAATTAACCATTGAATGGTCATGCCTTTCTTCATACTCATTATAGCTCATGAATTGGTCGTAACCATCGTGCTGTTTGGTAATTAAATGTTTTCGGTATATGCTGGAATAGCTAGAGAGTTGTTTGCGACATTTTACAAAATTAGGCGGTATAGTATACATATCTTGAAACTCGTACCGGCGGCGACGTCAGTCGGCATATAATTGCCACGTAAGTTAAAAATCGGAATTGACTCGTTAATTGAATAAACAGTGCTCTTGGGCGTTCCTCCCAGCAATGAGCCCGCTATAATTGTATCTAAATTTCGCATACAATACTCATCAAAGGGTACGCTCATTGCTTGTGAGTTAAAATTTGAATAATCAACAATTGAATGTGGGTGGACATGAACACGTCAATCATCAAATTTTAGAGCTTTTTTCTCAGGGACAATATCTGCTTCACTCAGGCGCCGCTTCCTACGATCCGACGCTGTTGTCTCCACGATACGTCTTACAAGTTTATCTTTTCCCTCAGGACTCAGGTGTACCCCGGAAGTGTCCTTGGTATCGAACAGGGGTCTCACAACGTTTCCAGTCTCCACACTTTTGAAGATGACGTCATTGTCAATAAAGTTTAGGTTGTCTCAGTATATTCCCGAAATCTTCTATTTTTCCCTTTAAATCGCTGGTTGCCATCTCGGCAATATCTCCGATGACGACGTACAGTAAATAAATTAGAAATAAGTAGCACGACAATGGGTGATGAAATTCTCTTCCCACTATATTCTCAATATTTGTGGAAAACTGCCGAACCATGTTACAGATCAGATTGCAAATACTCGGGGTTTCAGCCTTCGTGAGAAATATAAACTTTTCTTTTTCAGCAAAGTTTATAAAATTGGTTGGTGAAATCCTATTTCAGTGAAAAAATCTTTTCCTCAAATAGTTATGTTTTTCACAACTCATTATAAAGTGTTCTTCCGTTTCAATTTCATTTGCTTCACTTTTTTCTCGTAAGGTATTTTTGACTGAGCGTGTCGCCCAACCTCTACCTGCAACGTTTGATTGCTTACTCTAAGCTTACTGAAACACGATCTCGTATAAAAGTTTGTAATTTGGTGTAACCATGGTTCAATTTCATATTGTTAATTGAAACAACGATAAGTTCTTGATTTATTCATACCATTGTTCTTGTTGTCATCGAATATTTCGCTTTTGAACTTTAGAATAAGAATGCATTTTAATTCTTCCCGGACTTTATTGAGATATTTCAGCGATATGTTATTCTTTAAATCGCATATTTTTGGCATGTGAAGTACTTCTGCCAAAAACGGTGGAATTATATATTCATCGCATATTTGGGCACAATTCTGAAGTAAGATATTCGATTTTAGTTCTGACAGTTTAATCATGTATCTTACATCATTCATTATCGCTCTCCAGAAACGCTTTTCTCAGGCAGCAGAGCAAGGGAGACTATTAGGACACTATATCAGATATATTGTCATGCTACATAGAGTTTTATCACTTGTGTCACTCATTCATATATATCGCACAGTCTCAAAACTAAATTGTTTTATTTATGTTTTATTCTAGATTTATTGTCGATTCTCATGAGATAACAGAAGCATGGGCAGATTATTTTAGTGATATTTTTTCTGTTCCTTTGACAGACCCATCTTTTGATAATCAGCATTAGGAAAATATATTAACACATTTATTGAAAACGAAGCAAAGTCATGTTCTGCTACCAGGCTGATCTAAAATCTCTACTCCTAAATGATTTTGCGAAAGACGAAAACGATATAGACTCTTTTTATGATGGCATAGTTCAAGCTATAACTACATTTGCACAAAACAACATCCCTCAAAAGAAATTTAATAAGTTTTTGAAACCATTCTGGTCACAGCAGCTCAAGTCACTGCATCAAAACATGAGGTCTGGTTAGCTGCTGTTAGACCAGTTAATGACACGGCTGGTTTATAACACAGCTATAAAGATGCTAAATGCACACTCAGGCGTGAATATCGCAGGGCATCTAAGCCCTATCTACAATCATTTAATAACAGCATTGATGAATGCGCTGAATCAGACTTTTCAACGCAAAACATAAACATTAGGTACTATGTCCTGTTCATATTTCAAACACAATGGAACTATTGTAAGAGATTCTCATGAGATAACAGAAGTATGGGCAGATTCTTTTAGCGATATTTTTCTGTTCCTTTAACAGGCCCATCTTTTGATAACAAGCATTATGAACATGTTAAAACATTTATCGCAAACGAAGCAAAGTCATGTTCTGTAAGCCCTTTAGATAGTCTCATTACCTTTCCGGTTACTCGAACTGAAGTGATATCCTTATACCGCCGCCTTCATCTTAATAAAGCTTCTGGTTTTGATGGAATCAACTATATATGAGCATATTATCTACGGCGGCGATGGCCTAGCTACAGCCTTGTCTCACCTCTTTAACTATTTTATGCAGTTTGAATATATTCCACCTGCAGCTAAGCGCTAATTAATATTGTCTTTATACAAGGGTAGACCTAAACCGAAGGAATCTTTTGATAGTTACAGTGCCATAACCTTTCTGCCTGTTATATATAAACTATATGAATGATTACTTATAACAAGGCTGGAGCTTCATACGCAATCATTAATAAATACTCATCCTTTGCAAAATGGATTTCAGCGTGATGTCAGCTGCATGAATTCCTCTTTCCTGGTAACAGAATGTATTTCCTACGCGTCCGAGAAGCATAGCAGATTGTTTGCTTGCTCCCTGGACATGTGGAAAAGCATTTGACACCGTGTGGATAACCGGTTTACTCTTCCAACTGTTTCAAAAACATATACAAGACAAATCTTGGAGATTGTTTAAAGTCCTACTTTCTGATATGTAATGTTGTATTCGATATCAAAACTGTATATCACGCTGAATTCCAATGCCACAAGGAACAAAGCAGGGGGTACTGTGTCACCTCTGCTCTATTCCCTATACATAGATAGTTTACTATACGAATTTGAAAATTCACAACACGGTTATACAATGAATGGTATTAATTGCTGCCCTACCCATGCTGGTGACATGGTTCCACTCTCACTCACTGCTTCAGGGTTACAATTGTTAGTTGATGTGTGTGTACGGTATAGTTCCAAATAAAACGCAGGTTATCGTATTTAACGAACCAACCAGTGATTCACAGAAGCACACAGAACAATGGAAGCTCGGATCACATAATATTTTAGAAACCGATATTATTACACATTTGGGTATTCACCTCAATAAACTCAATTTCTGTACATCTTTCGTTGATAAAATATGTTCTAAACTGAGGAGTACTTATTTTGCTCTGTCAAATATTGGAATTTACGCGGGTGGAATAACACCATTGAGCTCTCTAAAACATTATAATTCGGTGATTTTACCTAAAGGTTTATACATGTATGGTAGCGAACAGCTATGTGGCTTACATAAGAGAGATTGTGAACGCCTTGAACGTGCACATCGCTTATATATCAAGCACATTCAAGGCCTTCGAGTTAGAACGCGAACTGATATGGTTCTTGATTTGATGGGCACTCCACCATTTGTGCATTACATATATCGCCGTAAACTGTCTCTGGCACAGTTGGTTCACAACGAACCTTATCCACACACATAAATACATCACCTTTTTCAGGCATTTGAAGCATATTCTACAACAATTCAGTTTGGATCGATATCTGCTTGAGTATGCGACAACCATCACATTCCCTACAAAGACTAATTGGAATCTCTTAGTTAAACGGGGATCCTTGTTCTGGAAGCAAGGATGGTTAGAAAGGGTTTATAACGATTTGTCGTTTCAGAGATTTCGACTAGTATACAGACTAGCCCAGATATGTCTTACTTATGATATTTTTGCAGGAAATACCCTGATGATTTGGCTGTGTGGTTGTTGTGTGGTTGTTGTGTACTCATGCATCTACCATCCAAACAAATGTTGCGCATTTAACTCTATGTATACCGATGTCGCTCGACACTTTTTAATAGATTATCCTGCTCTTGCAGAATCACGAAATAAATTCTGGTATTTATTCATTGACCGGTTTCCAGTAGTTGCTTATCAATACATTAACAATCTTTCCACAGAGCAACACATTGCCTTCCTTCTTGGCCACATGCCAATTCAACTTCTTGACTTAATTCCGATATGGAGTATATTCACTTGTTGCGCTTTTTCATTAAAGCGACAAAATGTCTTTGGTACGAATGGAATTTTTCCTATGTGGAATCTCCACCAAAATTGTTTTTTTTAATCATAGATAAGATCACTATCAACTAGTCAGTCAATAATTGGACCCATATGTTTAACAAACTATATAATTATGTAATGTTCGCGGACGATTTTTGTAATTTCCGCTATAAACTGGGGACGAGTTGTAGATTCTATTTTTTACACGATCCAAAACATCGACAAAACATACTTAAATCAACATATGGGACGCGAAACTAACATCGGCTATAAGGCACGAGATGATGTTTCACGTAACTATTCGTTGTTTGCCCACGTAAAGAAATAGTCCCAGATAAATAAAGACTCTTTGGCCCATTTAATGGCGTATATTTAATTACCTAACCTTTCAAACTCTTCATCCATGATAGTTTGTTGCAAAAATATTGGAAGCTATAGTATTTATATCATAGCTGAATAAGGTATGGATATAAATACTACATTCGATTGCATATTGAAGATACTGCCACAAAATTAAATCCATATTGCGTATTTTTCTAGCATGTGCCATAAACTGCCTCCCGTCTAATAACAACAACCATTCACATCATAAAAGGTTTGAATACAATAGATATTCAACAATTATCACTTCACGATAAAAGTAACATTTTTTTATCTCGGCAAAAATAGCAGTGACAACTGACACAGCTCATTGCTATATTAGTTAGCGACCTAACGCATAGCTTTTTGTTCGTATAATATTTCGTTTTTAAAGTTGTTTTTGTGTTGTTTCAATTGTGATTTTATTCTGAATAACAAATAAAGTTTAAAAAAAAAATATCTTGGTCATCAATTGTGAACCGCCCATAAAATGAGGATTTAATTTGGCACAAGTTTTTTTAATTTGGCCAGTAAAATTTTCATTTTGGCCAAACCTTTGGACACAAGATTTTTCGGTCCAGCGCGAACACTGTAGGCGACACACGCAGCCAAATATACCATATGAGAAACGCATTTGTTAAAAATGTGAACCAATTGAAATTGAGACAAAAGAACACTTTATAATGAGATATGCAAAACAGAACTATTTGCAGAAAAGATTTTTCACTGAAATAAGATTTCACAATAATTATTTTGCAAACTTGGATAGAAAAATGTCATGAAGGCTGAAAACCCGAGTATTTGTAATCTGATCTGTAGCATGGTTCGGCAGTTTTCCGCAAACAATTAAGAATATACAATGTATAAAGCTAAATTATCAATACATGCTCTATTGTTCTATATATATTTTTACATGAAGTTGTCTTGGCTTGTTAATATATATGCTTCTTTCAGTGATCTCAATTCGTGCTACGGTGTGTTTTATTGGGGTATGAAACGCATGACCCAATTGGCAGTTGACCAATCACCGAACAGGATTTAGTCTAACATACACGACCTTTGTAAATATAGCACCATACATATATATCAAATGAGTATTTTATTGTGGATAAAGTCAGTTACATCGAGCAGCGATAGGTTCCCTTATGCTGTTTTGTTCTTTATCTTGACTGAGGCTTGTTTTTCGTAATTATGAATGTAAAAGTTCCCAAACAATGAAAATAGAATAACAGCATACAGCACGATTGTGTATATCAGTATTTTTGGGAAGTGGCAGTCCTCTATGAATAATAGCTGGGCCATATGAGCTCCGCAAACAACAAACTGTATCTGAAACAAATTGAAAGATAGCGTTCATAGGGATACATAAATATATAAAACAAAATGTTGATTTAAATAAAATAAAGGGTCGCCGACCACGTCCCCAGAAAGAGTAGCTTTTTAGTAAGGATAGTTTTTTTTTTAACTGTGTCAAAATTCATCGGACCGTGACCAAATTCAAACTTGGGCTTTGTCTTCTGAAATTTGAGCAACGTACACAATATCAAGAGATTCAATAAATAAAACTAAGGTTGTCATACGGAAACCAAAATAATCGGCAAATTCTAAGTCGAAAAGGCGGCTTAACCGAACCAATATTCGAATTTGACATGTATTTTGAGCTCATAAACTCACATACAAAATTTGGTTTCGATTAGATAGTCCAAAATAAAGTTCTCTTCCGGAAACTTTCCGCACTGACGGACGGCAAGACGGACACCGGCTATTTTAATAGTCCCGCAAAATGTTTTTTCGGGGGACAATAAGGCAAGGTAAGGTAAGATATGGTACCCCCTCCCTTTAAAACCTTTGGCTGTCAGACGTCACAATTTAACTGGATTGAAAATTTTAAATATGCCATCAACGTCGTTTTTCGGTTGATCTATGAGCCTACATATCGATCAGTATATAGGCGAATAACATAATTGCTGTAAGTATGTTATTCGTCTACTGATCGATCTATAGGTTCATAGATCAACCGAAAAACGACGTCGATGGCTTATAATTACAACGATAAAACTTATTTTCAACTATCTACTATTAATCCATCTCAGAAAATTCATTGCCACAACAGGATTTTCCGTTGGACGATCTCCGAATTTGGTTAATGGCCAGGGGGGGTCGCGCAAAAAAAATCCATATATAGGGCGGGGTGGGTGGGTCATTTGGACCCGGAAAAAATGCGTAAATGACAAAAAATGCGTATTTTTTCCTCCACTTAAAATCACTGTTTTTGTGCTCATGTAATCTGTTAATATCAACCATATGACACACTAGGCTATTTAAAACATACTAACCAGAACTAACTACCATTTAGGGGTGTATGTATGCTGATGTATGTCAAAATTAATGTACCAGATTTCGACGGATGAAAGATATATTATATATATATATATATAAACAAATCATATAACAAACATTAAAACACAAAGACAAACATTTATAATATGCATATCCAAGATAGCCTTTCAATTGGATGTCAAAGTATATGTTATAGCTATATATATATATATACACATGTGTATCCCTTTAAGGGTTTGAACAAAATATAAAGCTGAGTTTATATTGATGAATTCTGTGATGAATTTTGCAATTACTTTTGACAAATTTGTTTTCTGTTATAACATAATTATATGCTCAGACACGATCAATCGACAATGCTTGCATATAAGCATAATTATGAAATGATTACCATCTTCTGTTCTTAATCCACATAATGGATATTATTTGTTATCAAGATAAACTTGATGATACAAACAAAAATAACAATTCCACTATATTCCACTGTAGACCGGCCCCCAGATGAGGGTAGTGTCACACGAAAGGGTAGAAATTTTGACGCTATCTCCAATTATCCTTGTCCCATGGGGGTTCCAAAACACTGAGGTATCCAGGGCGGAACATGTGGAAAATATTTTTTTTGACCTTTCTGGTGTTTTTGACCTGCAAATTTCAGTATAATCAGGAAAACCAATAAAATAAGACAAATGTTGAATAAAATATACTTGAATATCACATATTTATTCTATCTGGGTTGCTTAACATTTATTTTGTGCAAAATGTTATATAATCCAACAAATTTTGTGAAAAATTCACGAAAATGCCAAAAAAATGCATAAATTGCAGTGCTTTTTCAAAAACGTTTTCCAGAAGATTTCATATAAAATTTTCATTTTTCGGTATAAAGCTCTCAATGGTACATCAAAATTTTCAGCATGATATACCTGATTTAATATTATCAACATCACAAGCAATGATATCCAACAATCCGAGATATTTCAAAAAACCTTAACCCACCCCCCTAAAACTGATTTTTTATCTGAAAATACCTGTCAAGTCAGAATAGCCAGTTTTCGTTCCGTTTTGTTAACCAATTCAGAGTCTTATCATATATCATGGAATTAGCATGTATCTGAGGAGGTTTATGGTATGGTAGAGTCTAAATTTTGTTAAATTTTTTGATTTGTTTTGGGTAAATTATCTAAAATTTTGATTATTTTTAAGTGAAACATTTCTGAAAAATTCCCATCACTTTGTCAGTTTTATGGATACAGCTGCACAACATGCACCACAATAAGCATGAATTCTTCCCAATATAAGACATGAAATGCTATAATCATGTACCAGACCAGAATTAAGAAATAAAGTAAAACTTAACCCTGCCACAAGATAGTGTTCTCAATGCTCTCAATTTTATGCTATACTAAACTTGAAAGGTTGTTCATACTTAAGTGGATAGAATTCATATCATAAATTGCAATAGTTTTGCCCACGGATTATGCAATCTCATCTTCATTGTCAATTTCATCAAATGTGATGGTATCAGTCAATATAATTTATGTGCAACATCTTACGGGAAGAATGGTTCAAACAACTCAGGCTGCCTGTTGGCCGTCCATCCACGATGAGCTACACCGGGGGTGGTTGATTTGGCAACGGTTGCAAGTCTCCACTGTTTTGTTATCATGTTGGCTCGTTTTGGGTGTAGAATTAAAGATTCCTCACAGGGTGGAAGTGCAGAAAGATCAAGTAGCTTCTGCTGATTCTCGAACTTCTGTGGGAACATTATCCGCCTAGCTTGATTCACTTTTCTCGAACGTTGAACATATAAGGCACATGCGTGTCATTATCCAAAACCCAATTCGTTCCTAAATATACCATGACTTCCATATATTTTGATCGTCTTTCCAGCAAGTTTGTTTTCCTTTTTGGAAGGTATAATTACCCGTGTAGGAAATGACCCAATAAGTGCATTCTTCTGTACATTTGAATTGAATCACCTGCTCATTAGCATCAAAATTGATTAACTATTATCAGGGGGAAATCATTTAACGTTTTCTCCAACGTGCATAAGCAGCATCAAGATGGAGAACTCTCTGGCATGACCTCTCTATCAATTAATATTTCGTTGAGTTATTGTGGAAAGCAATAGCAACCCAAGATACACATATATAACCAACCCAGTAACATACAGTCACTCAATATATACACATAAACACCACACAAATGACCAGATAGTCACTCACTCTCTGTGTACACGTACACCTGACCCATGACCATATAGTCACTCCCTGTATACCTATTCACCACTGTCATGACCATAAGTCAATCCTTGTATGCCTATTCATCTCACCGTTGGCCATACGGTCTATTCCCGTATACCTATTCGCCATGGTCAAAATAGCCATTCAAGATAAACATATACACCCCATCCATGACCATAGAGTAACTCCATGTATACATATGCAATGCATCTCACCATTGGCCATATAGCCACTCGCTTGATATACGTACCCCTCACGCAATACCATATCTATCCACACTCGTGTATACATGTACACCACACACATGCCCATACAGCCATGAGCCACCACGCAGGCACACTAGGTATACTCATACACTTGACTCATGACCATATAGTCACCCCCTGTGTACCCATAGTCAACACATTCATCATCATACAGACAATCATTGTATACAAATTCAACTCACCGTTGGTCCTACGTCACTCACTGTATACATGTTCACCAAACCCATGGCAAAATAGTCTTGCAATATATACATATACCCCCAACCATGACCGTAGAATCACTCCAGGTAAACATATGCACCTCACTAATGGCAATATAGCCACTCACTTTATACACATATCTCTCCATCACCATACAGCCGCACTTATGTATACCCGTACACCCTACACATGACCATACAGCCTTGCATGCACACCATGTATACTCCTACACCTTACCCTGAAAACATATTCACCTCACTATTGGCCATAGATTCACTCACTGTATATATATTTGCCACGTCAATAGTCATATAGCCACTCGATATATGCATATACATCCACACGTGTCCACCCACACACTCGTCAATGACCATTCAGCATACATCAGGTACACATATACACATTATGACTACTGCCATTCCATGTACACCTATACGCATTACACATAGCTGCACATATATTTATCCATTCACCCCACCAATGATCATACAGACAACACATGTACATGTATACATATACACCTACCTATGACACTACAGCCACACAAAGTACATCTGTACATCTCACCCATGAACATACAGTCACTCCGTATATACATAAACACCCATATGACCATGTAGGTACTCTCGTTATTTACATACATGTAAATCACAGCAATGCCCATTGAGCCACTTTGTGTACACATGTACTGGGTAATCATAACCATACAACCATACAGTCACTCCCTGTATATATATTGACCTCACACATGACCATACTCTCAATCCTTGCATACCTATACATCTCACCATAGCCAACCCAATCATGACCATATAGCTAATCATGTACACCTATTCACATCATTCATGACCATGCAATAACTCCCTGTATACATATTCACCTCACCTATGACCACACGTTAACTCCCTGGTTGCCATATTGACCTCCACCCTGTATCATGTCGATCAATGTTTATCCTAATAGGCCAGAATAGCCACAAATTATGATTCATTTCAGTTTCATTTCAAAGTTCTGCCCAGTTATTAAAAAATATATAGCCAGTATCCAAAAAGAGGTTTTCGGGAGAAAAAAACAAATAAGGCAACTTTAAAATTAATATGTTATACCCCATAAGGAAATGGGACAACCAGAATAGAAAATTTTGTTGTCAGTTGATTAGATAACATGTAAAATAACCAAGTGAGTCACAATTTGCTACATTTTCGGAAACGCAGAGAATAATGTTCGGGATATATGTAAAAAATGGTTGCCATTTTGATAAATTTAGTTTATAAACACATTAGTGTGACACATTTAAGGTAGATCAAAACAATAAACATCTTTCATACCAAACATAGTTACATATTACTTAAAAACATTTGTGCCGTTATTTATGTCAAGTTTGTGAGAGAAAGGTCCATTATTTCTGGTAATGTCAGTGGTGACAATAGTAAAAATTAACTAAGGTGCATCAGACATGTTAGTGTTCAATGTATAGAAGGCAGAATAGCCAACTTTATACACCAACGACAACTTGTAAGCGATTGCGGGACACGCTGGGTCAATATATACCATTTCCACATTTTGGCAGCCAAATATACAGAAGAATGCAGTTGTTGGGTTCCATTCCTTCACAGGTAATAATTACCTTTCATCGTTGTTCCAAAAAGTTAAAAACAACACTTCTGGAAGTTGCTGGAAAGACCATCAAGATATATGGAAGTCATGGGTTATTTAGGAATGAATTGGGTTTTGGACAGTGACACGCTTAATACAATGAAGGAGTTAACATGTGCCTTATACATGTATGGTCCACATTCGAGAAAAGTGAATTTGGCTAGGTGGGTAAAGTTCCAGAAGAAGTTCGAGAATCAGCAAAAGGTAGTTGATCTTTCTGCACTTCCGCCATGTGAGGAATCTTTAATTCTACACTCAAAACGAGCCAACATGATGGCAAAACAGTGGATACATGCAATCGTTGCCAAATCAACCACTCCCTGTGTAGCACTTTATGGATGGACGGCCGATAGGCAGCCTGAGTTGTTTGAACCATTCTTCTCGTAAGATGTTGCACATAAATTATATTGACTGATACAATCACATTTGATGAAATCGACAGTGACAGGGAAGATGAGATTACAAAATCCGTGGGCAGAACTATTGCAATTTATGATATGAATTCTATCAACTATTATGAGCGACCTTTCGAGTTTAGTATAGCATAACAATGAAAGCATTGAGAACACTATCTTGGGGTGGGGTTAAGTTTTACTTTATTTCTCAATTCTGGTCTGGTACATGATTATAGCATTTAATGTCTGATATAGGGGAAGAATTTATGCTTATTTTGGTGCATGTTTTGCAGCTGTATCCATAAAACTGACAAAGTCATGGGAATTTTTCAAAAAGATTTCACTTAAATATAATAATTGTTTTAGCCAATTTACCCCAAAAAAATCAAATATTTAAATAAACTAGACTCTACCATAACATAAACCTCCTCAGATACATGCTAATTCCATGATATATGATAATACTCTGAATTGGTTAACAAAACAGAACGAAAATGGGCTATTCTGACTTGACAGGTATTTTCAGATAGAAAATCAGTTTTAGGGGGGTGAGTTAAGTTTTTTGAAATATCTCGGATTATTGGATATCATTGCTTGTGGTGTTGCTATTAATAAATCAGGTATATAATGCTAAAACTTTTGAAGAACCAATGAGAGCTTTATACCAAAAAATGCTATTTTTCTAGGAAATCTTCTGGAATTTGTTTTTGATAAAGCACTGCAATTTATGCATTTTTTTCGTGAATTTTTCACACAATTTGTTGGATAATATAACTTTTCGCACATCATAAATGTTAAGCAACCCAGATAGAATAAATATATAATATTCAAGTATATTTTATTCAACATTTGTCTTATTTTATTGGTTTTCCTGATTATACTGAAATTTGCAGGTCAAAAACACCAAAAAGGTCAAAAAAATATATTTTCCACATGTTCCGCCCTGGATAATTCAGTGTTTTGGAACCCCCATGGGACAAGGATAACTGGAGATAGCGTCAAAATTTCTACCCTTTCGTGTGACACTACCCTCATCTGGGGGCCGGTCTACTGGTTTAAAACTATAAAACAAAATAACTCATACAAAAAGTTCATACTATTTGGATAACAATATGAAAGCTTAGCCTTTTGTGATATTAATTCAACCACAGTTATTATTCACAAGTCTAAGAAGTTACGTACTGTACAGATACATGTAGTAAGATAGTATATCTGGAGTTCCAGTTATTTGACTGCCAATACATATGGTATTGTAATTATTAGTTGCTTGTTCATTATTGGTTGCTTTGATATTCAATTTAGGATATAGCAGGATAGAGCAATGTAACTATAAAAGTAGCTTTTGGTATTAAAGTCTCAACTTATTCCATATGCAACATAAAGCTAGAATATAAACATGACTAATATGAACTTTGTTCTTGAAACGAGTCACTATCTCAACTGGACAGTCTGATCCAGGATGCTTGTTCTTATAATGGGTTTCCATGTGATAGTTCAGTAAACCACATTGCACAGGGGGCACCTACATGTATACGGACGGTTTGTACAAGGTGACTGTGGCTTGGATATCTCCGCTGGCTTTAAACTAAACTTTATACTCTGATAATAAGTTAATAATACTACCAATTCTTCACTAATATTGGTATATGTCAATCTGCACACCAAGATGACATACATACATGTATTTAGACTGTGAGCTGCTGTGAGTGTGACTTTCCTTGGGTCCCATCATACCCATATGCAGATATATATCACAGAAATAGGGGAGATGAAATTTGTTCTACCCCTATTACTACAGTATTACTATTGGGCCTTGGCTCTAAAACATCTTATACTATTGTTATATAAAAGAATATGGAGTTATTGAGGATATCAGGACATGTATTACCTCATAATTATTATGTTTTATGGCATTATGCCCAATGTTTTTAAATGCATGCATTCAGCATTTCCACATTTTATACTAATAGAATTATCTCCCTTTAGATCAGTTTAGAGGTTTATTAAAATGCTGGGAATAGTATTAAATAATAAGAAACGGAACAATTATTTGCTAGGCTATGATTTGGTTTATATTTTATGTTTTTTGTAAGATTTTGGGGGTGGGTCCCAAAAATTGGGCGGAAAAAAAGGACAAAAATGTAGGTAGAGGGGTGGTGGGTCCCCGAGAGGGGCAAACAAAATAATTTCGCCCTATATATGTAAATTTTTTCCGCGACCCCCCCCCCCCCCCCCCCCCCCCACTGTAATGGCCCGAAATTGTCAACGACCAATCAAACTTTCAGAAAATAAGTATTTACACCTCAACTTCAATTTTCAGCAATAAACTATCCATGATAACACAAATTACTTGTTCGGTTACGATTTACGTTTAAAATGACTCAATAACAACTCAATTATTGTCAACACACAGAGAGTCGAATCCGAAGCGATTGGATAGCGATCTCCGGTAAAATGATTAACTCCAGACTCCAACCCGATCCGATGTAATTTGTAAACAAATGCTCTGATCACATCTAATGTTCTCGTGACAAATGCCATGTCATTACCATTGTTATGAAGCAGAAAAATGTTAATAGGGTTGTAATCGGGTAACACATTTTATTTATTCCCAATACATATTATCCATGTTCATCAGCATGTTGATCAGTCTGATTTGATCTTAGATATGTGCGTTGTCCACTATAGGTCGTCTGTGATGGTCATGTGCAGTCCAATGACTCAGCTTTGTTTGACAGTTTGCAGGATTTGATGGTCTAGCTGATAGATAAACGATGTTTTGTTCTTGTCATTGTTCTTCGTGGATACCATAGAGCATTCATCGGCATTAAATCTCATCCCCAGGTTTTCGCCCACTCTGATAGCTAGTGATGTCAAATCAAGTTGTAGTTGGGTGTGGTCTTGGCGGTTATTTATTTGACGGTATATAATACAGTCATCAGCAAAAAGCCTTACTTCTGATTTGGTCGCTTGTGTAAGGTCGTTAATGTGGCAGAGGAATAGTAAAGGTTCTAATACAGTACCTTAGGGTTCCCCCGATGCATAGTGAGCTTGTCAACCAACTGTGTATTGGTCCGGTGATTCCGTAGGACTACGATTTATATAATAGCCTCTGGTGTGGCACCGTGTCAAATGCTTTGGAAAAGTCGAGTATTGTCCTATATGTTTGTTTCTCTGAGTCGAAAGACGAAATTAGATCGTATGTGGTGTTTACAAGCTGGGTTACACATGAGTGGCCAGATCTAAATCCGTGGATTCAATCAGTCAGTGGATTGCAGAGTTCAAGGTGGTCGCGGATGTTTCTACACAGAACGTGCTACAGTAGCTTACAGTATGTTGAAGTGAGTGAGACTTCTCTACAATTGTATGGTTGGTGTGCGTCTCCTTTCTTGTATACTGATATTTCCCTGTGGCCTGTCTTCTGGGAGGGTGCCTGTCTCCATAGATTTGTTGAATATGGTGGTAAGATGTATCGCCAATACGTTGGCCAGTATTTTGAGCACTTTGTTAGTGATGTTGTCTGGTCCTGGTGCCTTTGCTGGTTTAGTATCTTCTAGTAGCTTCTTTATTCCTTCTGTAATTTCCAGTGGCTTGATATCTACACTGTTCTGTGGTAGAGATGGTAGATCCTCGTTGGTGTCTATGGTGAATACCGACTGAAATTGCTTATTTCTCTTTTGCGTCGTTTGTAAGTGATGTTCCCTTTTTTAGCGGCGGCGTACCTGTTATATCTTGTTTTCTGGCCTTCATGAGTCTTCTGTTTATCCATGGCAGTTGTTTGCGTCGACATCTTAGTGCTTTTGTCACTCTTTTTTTCCACGATTTTGATGGAATCACGAAAGAATATGTATCACATAGTATCGATGTTGATATCCGGGGGAAAATCTTCTATTTGCGCAGCTACGTTCTCCACATCTGCAGCTATGTCAGTCAAATTTGCCTTGTGAAATAGATATTTAGTTCTCTTTACCGGTGTAGTGTAGGATGCAGTTGGAGAACAGTCAGCAATGATCAAATTGTGGTCTGATATGCCAGGGATATTGTAGTAGTGGATTTTGTTAATGATCAATGTGTGTATATTATTCCAGAATACTTTCAGAAACCACTCACAGACATGGCCGATATAACAAACAACGACACTTATCGTCGTATTAATTACTTCGTGTGCGCAATCGCATAAACCGTAAACCCATCAGCAACCTATGTTTTCAACACGATTTCATCTCTACATAATTCTTTTAACTTGAACAACTCGTCAACTCTCCAATCCACTTATTTACTCACTTGCACTGAGGCGCCTGGTGATAATACCCGAAAGGGGGTCAACCAGCTGTATATAAAGATATATCGTATTTGTTGAGAAACTGACTCGGTGAGAGTGTATATTGTTTCAATGCACGTGAAGAAATTTCATTTCTTATCGAAATGGCAATGCATCGATCGGAATTGAACATTGAAATATCTCTCAACTTAGGACAAGCTAGAAAATCTGTTCTGATGTTCGCATACACTCAAAATAAAGTTTAGTTAAAATTGTTGGGTCAGAAGTAATTTGGGTTCAATTGTTGGGTTAGATTGTTGGGTTCGATTAATTTAGTTATTAATTACTTGTTTTCATTTGTGCTCCTTGATAAAGATTTGCGGATGTGAGCTCTCCTTTCATATTTTCATGTCTTCTCTTTATTGGTATCAAAATACACGACGAAGGCATCTGTTATGTCGGAATTATAGTTGCAGTATTGCGTGTGTCTTTGGTACAAGTATTCTATTCTAGGAAGTCATTATAATTATGTTACACCTTGTTTCGGACTTTCATATTACATATACATGTACTAGGTTCGAAGTCTGGTTTAATTCAAAATCTCTCTATTCAGATGTTAAGGTCCGAAAAGAATCCATTCATTTGACTTATTTTGGGGAAACAGAATCTAAGGGTTATATGGTCAAAACTCATTCATTGATGAAATATAGTTATATTTTGACATCGGTTATCTCTAACCCCGTAATTAGTTACTTCAAACCCAATGTTTGGTTAATTTAACCAACGTTTGGTTAGAAAGTTGGGTTACCATAGTCCAATGTTTGGTTAATTTGTTAACAGCTGTAACCCAACGTTTAGTCGGATTCGGTTGACGGTTACATTTTGACTAAAGTTCAGTTCTATTTTTTTTAGTGTACGTCGGCGTTCGAGCCAGCACCAACCTCGTATATATACAGCTCAGACTGCAATGATGGTAACCGCGACCTATACCAACTCGGCTACGGGGCCATCCTTTAAAATGAAGCCCTTTCACCGAGAGCTAAGCTGAAGATCGGTCTGAACATGGGTTCGAATGTTGGCATATAACGGATCTACATAGTTCATGCCATGTATCTCTACTCTGGCTAACGCCCGTAGAGATGATATTCCACCAGTACAAAACCTGGGAAATGTCTGAAGTTTTGACAGGGAACATCATAAAGTCGAAAAACGCAGGGAGTATATTTCTTAGTTATATAAAAACCCCGCAAATGAATCTTATAGACTGCTCCAATATACACTTTTAAAACTGAATCGGAGAATCCATTTAGTATAGAAAGGGTTGCCCCCTTTGGAAGTTAACCACTATATATATACTCACTAACTGCATAATGGTGATATACTTTTTCCACCAAAGGTATTTCCGGTATGCTGGCCCCAGAGCCGCAATTCCATAATATGTGTACATAACGGTGTGCACCACCGTGTTCACCCATCCATGGAAGGTACCACATCCTCCTAAAACAACATATAGGTCTATATGTTATATGGACACATGGACGTGACCACATGGGTGTGGGATGTTGGGGTGTCTCGTCCCAACTTTGGTAAACATTTTTAATAGTTGAAAATCTTATACCTAACACAACATTAGTTGGAAGTATTACACCATGCATAGGTTCAAACACAGGTCCACAGAACAAAAACTTACCCCACCCCAATGATACTTGATCCTATAGAAATAATTATCATTGGGGTGGGATCAATTTTTTTTCTGTGGACCTGTGGGTTCAAATTGTTCTCATTATTTGATTTTCAAACCAGTCGTTAGTGTGGAATTTGTTCTTTTTAGACCAACATTACCATATTTTTCGTACCGCGTGATTCAAACTCGAGTGTCGTTTCAATTAAAGACCCAACAAAACCCACGTGTTATTAGCGCGCGTCGCTTGTATACTGTTCTCCAAATTCTTGATAGCTGTGGTCCGCTTGGCATTTTATTTATAGATAATTGGTTTGTTTCCGGTTTAAAAGTCGAACTGCGCGACCAGGAGGCCGAGTCCGGTAAAAGGTGTAGTTGGGAATTTCAATTTCGTTTATTGTCCTTTACATTATTATGTCAATAATGTTGATTTTTGGTTTGTGACAAGCTATGTCAATTACCAATAAAAGAAATTTAAAAGATAATTTATAGGTCTTATATTTCAACTTCTGCAGCCCACTGATGGTTGTGGTCGGAAACGGCCGAGTCGGCCGCCGGTTCGTTAATCAGGTGCTGGTTGTTATTGTTATTTTAACGGAATTCTGAGTTGGTCATTCGCGAAACCAATATATTTTATATTCTATAATTACAATCATGGGTATATAATATATAATCTTGAGCGCGTTACCATTTCTGACTATGGTTTTCTTGTCTCACCTGGGAAGTATCTGACGAAGAACCACCAGGTAATTGGTATCACCGAATGATGAAACACGTGTAGAAATGAAACCTGGTTGTTCTTTTTCCTCATGATGAAGAATACCTGCAATGTTTGCAAACAATTTTAGACATCTGAAAAAAATCAAGGATAATCCATAAATATTGCGTATTCAACCCTTCCGTGACTGGAGCTTCCTGAAATTCCCGAAAACTCTGTACCAATGTGTTCTCTCATACTGTTATATATGCGTGTCGTCAATAGGAAACGTGGCATATATAAGATAATGCATTGGCCTAACAATATTAACCTTGACGAGTGCTCCCTGTGTGAGACTCGCATATATGGGAATTTTAATATTTAAAATATAATTATGTAGTTGTTTGGATTCGAGTACCATATATTCTAAGCTGATAATAAACGTTCTTTATTGATAATGTATCTTTGTTAATATAATATATTAGCAATTAGAGTAATCATTCAATATTTACAGTTTTTACATACAATTGTATGACAAATTCAGAAATTGTTCCAGAATAAATTATCATTTTATCGTGCCTATATTAAATGTGTACATTCAAATCATTAAGCAGAATTGGCGACAAGTTATTACATATACTATGAAGATTATTAGTCAACTTTCTGTTCCAAAATAAAAATCTTCCAAAAGTAAATATCTTTACATCTGCCGCTCAAGTGTTAATAATAGCGGTCAAAATAGTGCACGGAGTGCTCAAGGTAGTCTATTCTCGACCGCAATAATGTAGCAAGGGGGAAAACTCTATCTTGCAGCACTGTGTAGGAACTATCACTTCGGAAGTCGTTCTATTGCCGGTTTGTGACGGTTCTTGACTGATTTGTGACGGTTCCTTATGGTCGAAATTATACATTTTCTATACTTTTTGACAGTTAAAACGCATTTTTGTAGCCATCTAGCTGATAATTCGATTAATTTTTCCATTCCCCTCACAATCGTTGACCACAACGAGTGTAATAATAACAAACATTTCATTGTGCGAGTCATAACAACAACGAAAACCGCGAAATTTGATATTTGTTTGGGTTCTCTCCTGATCGAGTCGGTTCTCTCCCCATTTAATCGGTTCTATACGGGTAATACTATCGATAATATTTGGCAGGATACATGGTTCAAACTGACCATGTCGTGAAATTAACCAGAGAGACACACAACAAAATGTGCTGTAAGTTGAAATTTGCACCACTTATCATCAATTTCGATGAATTACACTGCCTTCCGATGCTTATTCAATAACCTGTGTTATGCCTATCAACATTCATCAAGTCGCCAGCTATAGTTTGAAAAAATAACGAGTTTTGCAGACCCAACATTGCCATGAGTCAATAGTCGGTTAACAATAGTGAAATATCATAGCGCTGGACTTCTAAATGCGTGAGCGTAGACGGGATATATAGAGCTATCTGTCTTGTATTTTATGTTGTCTATTTTCGTAGACGCATTTTAATAAGCAAAAAGCCAAAAATTCAGACGTCAAAAGTTCGTTGAAGCCCACACAATGTTCTGATTACGCAATTTATGAAGTTTATGTTTGGAATCCGCTTGCTGGATACTGATTATATAGGTTAGATGCTAGAATTCGTTATTTCTTTATCGCACTTGTTCTGCTGTTCACGACAATCTGACCGGCAATCACCCAGGGTTTCTCTAACTTCTAAGTCTCTAGACAGTGAAGCAATGCCACTCAGATTCCTGTTAAGAGATAACTGATTACAACCAATCACGCAATTAATTGTATCCACTCGCCTGCAAGGGAATAATTGTTTTATACTAGTGAAGGCTATATTCTGTAATATTAAATAAAATAAAATTTGGATGAAGTCACCCGCCTTTGACTTACTATAGTAGTCGCCCCAAACATGCAAGATCACCCCGGGGCAACTGGTCTTGGACAAGAGTAGTCACGCATCCTCAGAGATATTCCGGAATGTAAATACTGGTACCAATACTAAACCTTTAAAAATGACTCAATAATGGCCCTGTATTAATTAAATAAATTACACACTTAGCCGTGATTTATAAGGATATCTTGGTGAATTAAAAGTGATAATGTCACACCTGTAAATTACGTCACCGGTGAGAGCACGCGATTTTTTACAGTTCACGTGGCCACGCCCTAATCCGGAACTATTTTTGTTTACGTAAACAGGAAGCGCGTGTTTTGAGCTGTCATCTGTGCTGCCAAAATGTCTGACAATACGGTCATCGACGATTTTATGAGATATTTTATTTTATCTGAATCTGAAGAGCTTCCACCTCCAAATAGACCACATGCAAGCAACGGTAATGAAATTCCACAATTAACTGATAGAATAATGCCGGTATTGTCACCTATGACCGGCTCGAACTCTGATAGTGAAACTGGTACATTTCGTCTAAGTACCGAAATGAACAGTCAACAACAAGGTGAAGGTGTTTTAGCTCAGGCATTGTTAACAGTCGGTTTGTGCTGATAGATCAGGGAGCCATTTCTGATTTTATTGCTGACCAAGAAAATATGAACACATATAAAAAAAAACTGAAAGTGACACGCGTCTTTTTAGTGTTTTCTGTAATGAGCAGGGAGTAGACACCAAGCCAGATAAGATGGAAACTCAAACATTGGACTTGTTATTTGGGAATTTTGTCAGTGTTGTGAAAAAAAAACCAATGGGGACTTATTATGTACCTTCCACTTGTGTCAAGTTTAGAGCGTTATTTGCGTTCACAGCACTATCCCCACACCGTCAATAAGAACCCTATGTTTCCACATAGTAACAAGGCTGTTGTTGCGAAGATGAAATATTTAAAATCTCTTGGTCGTGGTAATAAACCGAATGAATCAAATTAATTGACTGATGAGGACATTGGAAACTTCTTCAAGACAGGTCACATAGGAACCGACACACCCAACCAGATAGTAAATTTGCTTCATGTAACATTCTAAATGGTTCTTGGAATGCGCGGTGGCAGAGAAAAACGTAGCTTAACATGGGGTGACCTAAGCCTTTCTACAGATGAGGATGGTGACGAATATTTGGAGCATGTACGCGGGCAAACTAAAACTCGAAAAGGCACATATCCACAAAATATTAGGAAAATAAAACAAAGGCATGGCATTCGAGGTGAGAGCAAGCCTTGGAATAGGGTGTCTGTCATTTGCAGAATGAGGTCCCCAGAGGGTGAATTTAATGATGCTACCCCGCATAGCGGGCTAGCTTCACCAAATTCACCCTCTGGGAACCTCATTCTGCTGAGGTGTAAGCAGAATGAGGACCCCAGAGGGTGAATTTGGTGATGCTAGCCCGCTATGCGGGGTATCATCACTAAATTCACCCTCATTCTGCAAATGACAGACACCCTATTACAAGGCTTGGATGAGAGACGTTTGTGTAAGTAACTCGTGCACTAACACGCACTCGTTTCTTACCGACGTCTCTCACCTCTCATGAATTATTTAACGTAATTATCGGAACCAATTGATTACTCACTATATAATTGACGCTCAAATACTTGGCTCCCATGGCATAAAGACTTGAAGCTAAAACAAAATGGAGGCCCAAGAACAGCATACCTTTGAAGCTAATAAGCCGTCCTTTCTTCTAATTAAGTCTTATAATACTGGTAAAAATCATACAGATATTTGAGGAAATAGCCAGTTTTATTTGCAGTGATGCCAGCGAATGTACCGGTATATGGGAGTATGAGGAATGACTGGAAGATCTATTAGGGTCATTGGGTTTTGGACGGCAAAGTAATTAATCAAAGTTCTCTGCCAGTTAAAACCCTATTAGATCAATGGATCTTAAAGTCATTCGTTAATTAATTTGGATAATTGAACGACAACATTAAAGCAGGTAATACATGCTTGTGTTAAATGGGGTTTAGCACCAACACAAAATTATCACTTTTGAAATCCAATAGTTGTTTATTTTCTTCTATATATATACGGGTCTTTGCATCACTGTTACCATGCTACCATTACGTCATTTAGCTGAGCTTTGTGGTATTCGAGAGGTGAGGTTTATCTAGTCCTGGGTCTTCATATGTGTTCTTTTTTTTAATATTCCCACGCTAAACATCTAATCTGTACCTAGTATATATATATATATACGCGTCATCGGGTCATGCTATGTACCAATATTACCGACATTGATTAGAATATTGAACATCGATTAGAATCACAGTCAGCAGTTACAAGGGAAATTAGTCATAATTTCTTCGAAAATGGCGTCAAGATATCACGCGATTCAATTTCAACATTCTTATTTTTTAGACATTGTCCAAAGATATCAACAAACTATTAGACTAGTGACCTATCCCAACAACTCATCTTGGATATAGGGAAAACCGGATCTCTAACAAATTTGTGTTAAAGGTACTCAATCCGAGTCGATGATCCCCATATCATCAGATACCAACAAAAACAATTTGTTTTTGAAATGCCGCTTCAGTTGTCAGAATCGAGTAATTGCCCAAAATGATGCTAACCACAGTCAACTATAGTATAAAATGGCCCAAAACCTGTTATTTATCAACATTTTGTTCAACGAAATTTTGCCAATTTGTCAAATATCTGACACAAAAAGCCATTTGATTTTAGAGTTATCCATCTTCATCCGCAATTTGGTCCCAGACCGTCTGTTCACTGGGCCACTCAAAATTATCGGTGGTGAAAAATAATAGATTTCCAACATCGATATCTGATCACTCTGAGCTTTGATGGGTGGGTTCCTCGACTCGAATAAAATATTTTTTACCCCCGAAGCCAAGGAAATAGTAATTTGCGAGCGTTAATTCGGATTATGCATCTATAAAGGGAATTTGGCGTTAAAATTTCACAACCTCGAAAATTGTTGAATGTATCACTTGAATACTGATATATTCTCTCAGCAATATATCTTCTCAACTGTCATATTCATGCATATCCATTGGGAGGATTCACATTGAGCTAGCATAAATTAGTTCAAGCATGTCGCTTAGCCATATTCGGCGTCTTTTTGGTTGCCTTAGTTACAGAGCTGAAGAAAACGATGAATATTCACTTTGATGTCAGACATCTTGCCGCCATTTTCGAGCAAATAATGACGTAGGTTCCAGGTCCTGAGTTCGATATCAAAGCAACTTAAATTTTAGCAATATGCGGAATCTTGGAAGACGCTCGGCATTGACAGCCAATTTGGTGGAAAGCTTCATGAATTCCGGAGATAAGTTTCACATATGTGGCAAGTGTCATGTTTGTAAGGCAAATTGCACGATTCTTACCATCTCCACTATGGTACACAAATATTGGTCCAAGATACATGGCGACACAATATCAAGTAGATGAGGTAATACTTACTGTGTCTAGAAGTTCGACAAGTTTTGAGAGATAGAATAACCATATTGCTCGAACCATCTGAAAAACAATCAGCAATATTGTAAAACTATCTCATAAGAGCTGGTCAGCTGTGAGTATAAATATAATTTAGTTTGAATTGCGTGAACCATTATCTCTCCATATTAATGAGTCCAAAAGGAGATTGAATTTCAATCAACGTGAGTCATACTGAGTCATCAGGACTCTCGGCACAGGCCCTTGTCTCCTGGCTTGACCAATCAGTATGACTGAACGTTGAGGCAGAGCCAGCTTAGATTTCTTCCAGATTCCCCCCAGATATTTTAGATTATCTTCACGCACACTTAGAGAGAAGTTTAGCTCTGTGACTGCTCGTGTACATGTTTACTTGTATTGAAAATATTTCATCATGTTTAAGAGTTCTTACTTAGTGAAAAGGAAACTTTGGAGTCCTACAATACACCTCCTGAGATTTATCGTTATCAGTCACCATCCGCATAATGACTTACTACTGATAAGAATTACGAATAGCTAATAATATTTGCAATGGTCCAAAATTGACGATTACGAGTCCATTTGTGAGAAAATCGTGTCATTCAAACTTCTTGCCACTGGCAGTAAGGTTATATGCGAAATGAATGTTATAAACATAAGGTTATAAACATAAGGTTATATGTTTTAATTTTATAACTGGTGTCGCATTTGATGATGCTATATATGTGTCTGTATCTGTGAGCTATACTATTGATTCCGTAACAGATAGGGCCAGTCTTGACAAGCAAGCAAATTCGTTTGGGCTCAAACTTTGTTAATCAGCTTCCATGAGAATAGTCATAAAAGTGGCAATACCTTTGGAAACTGTACGAGTTATCAGTATAATTGGGAGAGCTTAGAAGACCGTGGGCCGCCTTAACCATTTCTATACTAAATGAATTCTCCCAGCCAGTTAAAAAGTGCACATCGGAATGGTCCATTTCTGATTTAATGGGGTGTAGGTAATATTAGCAGACGGTTATTATCTGAACATTTCCTATGGGATAACTATAATCAGCAAGGATTCTTTAGTATAGAAAGGGTTAAATATAAATGCGATTGACTCAGGTCTCGTCAATCTACATATTAGTATATACGTAAGCCGTGACACCCAGTACAACAAGATAAATCAGGAAGATTCACATCAGATAGACATTCTAGATGTCAAAGTTCAAAACAAGCAATGCATGCCCTGGTGAATACATCCCGCAATAATAAACTTTCTGTTGGAACTACGTTAGAAATGTATGAAAAATCTGTTGTGCCAATAATGACACACGGAGCAGACATTTGGGGCTATAAAAACATACAATGCTTTAGAAAACTAGTTATGGTTCTTGCGTTTTTATATTGAATATGAGCTAAACAATCCCCACCACATTCGTTTATGGGGACACAGGACTGTAACCAATTAACTTAAAAATTAAGCAGAAGCTATTGTGTTACTGGATCAGAATTATTTCCATGGGATGCACCGGAATACCCATATTGCTCTACTTATTGTCTAGTACTAAAACGACCGAATCTATCAGAAACCCCTGGCTCCGTTTTATCAGAAATAACTTGCATTCTATGGGCACGGCATATATATGGACGACTCAACCGGTCCACGGTGTGAAGCTTTTCTCAGCGCAGCAAAACAAAAGCTGACTGACATATGCTCAACAATGGCATGGATCTATGGTTAGCACAAACTTCACTTTCTATAGGTGCATTAGAGAACAGTTTACCTGACCTAAATTCCTCGGTATAGACAACAACAATAATGTTATGCCATTAGCGACGTTCAGGTGCAGAAACAACCGGTTGCCTGTGGAAACTGGTTCCTGGACAAACACAACATATAGCGAGAGATTGTGCTCATTATGTGGAGAGGGAATCGGAGTAAAATTTCATTTTATACTAGTATGCCCAAACACGAAGAGTTAAAATATATAAAGATATATTACTATAAAATACCCAACATATTGATGCTAATGATAGCGATAATAAACAAAATAAATAATAATCGAACGCTCAGTAATCTTGCTCTGTTTATTATGAAGGCCCCATTAATATCGATGAACTCCTGTGGCATACCAAAAATCGTACACCAAACCTACCCAAACCTTCTGATTACTGACCACATATCCCATAATACATTGTGGTATATTTATACATATATGCACTGCACACATCCACAGTCCAAAATATTTTGAAATTGTAGCATTGTGACAAAATGACGACGAGTATATCAATAAATTGAATTAAAAATTGAAGGATGTTTAGTTATACAATCCAACCCAAAGAGGACTAACTCTATATATCTTATATAATTACCATTTAATCTTGAAACGTCGATAATTGTTCTCCTGTAAAAACATATTAGATCAATGGAGACGTTTAGTGTTTCGTCAGTATCGAGAAAAATTTATAATAATGCAAATTCAAAAATGCCTAATTATGACCAGTCTCTGTAAAGAGTCCATACCCACATATATAATAGTTGGACTGGTTATACCTGTCGTAGAGTTTCTATTTCCGAAGTCATTATAGTCATTATAGTTGCCTCTTCTTGTGACTCACCCTGTCGCCTTCTGGTGATGTCTCTACTGGTTGACATCTGAAGCTGTATCGACCAAACCATCCGCTTAGCCCTATCTAAAAAAACAGAGATGTCATAGCACAGCTAGGAGCAAATCATGTATCCCGACTGGTTGTATTAGGAACAGTAAACCTGTGATGGCTTTAAATAGATCTGACAGTACTGCATATATCTGACAAGTTCAGTACACGCGGAGCGATATGGAAATCAGTCAGCCAGCTTCTATTCCTCACTTCCAATAATTGTCAACTAACGGATATAATGGCTTTGTTTGCCCTAAAGGGACGGGTATTTGCTAAAGCGTTGGAACAAAGCTCGTCGATATGGAGGGAGGAACTATTTCGTCTGGCGTCAGGTCACATGGGTAATCATACTGACAGCATACAAACTTTTCAGGTAAAACTTCCACCGGTTTGGTCGACAATTATTTTGAGCAGTTTATTGTATTATTGTATCTCGCGGCCGTTATTTGCCATCAACTCTTACTGCAATTTGCTGGTAGTTCATTCGTTGTCGTTTGTTCCTGTGCATAAATTTATGGCAGGGTTCCGCGAGTGAATTTATCACAAGTTTTAATGCGGGTGCATTACTCTGTGTCACATTTCTTCTGTTAGGGATCATCATGGTTACAATCAACTAAATATTTCCTATAGGCGACAGTGTTAGGGTTAAGCCATCCCCACTATTCAATGCCCTACTGAGCCAAACTTTAAATATTTCTGCGTGTACAACTCCACGTCGGACATAAGTTGTCAAAAAAGAAATGGTGCCTCACCATACTTATTCCTGGAAATAAATTGGCATTTCCACAACTACCCCCTTTTGTGCACAAACTTTAAATATAGAAAAATATCCCCACCCCTACCAAATTTGGCGACCAATGTAGCCGCTTGACGAACAATCCCACACAAATGGCCGAAGAATTAACATAGCCTATGAATTTCTTTTTTCTTTCACATTAAACAACCAAAGATATTATACACCATTCAGCTGCCGGTATTTTTTTTATGCTGACTCGAGTTTCCCTACACAAATGCCAAGGGACATAATTTCAAGTATTTAGTTGCTTATAACCTCATCCCGGGCTTCATGTTTCGTCAATTTCATAGTACGCTGTTTCAGCCGCCCATAATTTATCGAGATTAGTTTTTGCAGAAGTTTCAGCCGATTGGCATGTATTTACGACGGGCTCGCAACCAACCCGCTGAATAACACTGTAGATACTTTCGGCATTTATGGGCGCCGCCGTCTTGGTTGATCAGATGACCAGATAGGCAATATTTTGGACCATACAATCATATTCCCTGGTGAGGAGTTCGAACTAAACCTGGATACATCTGTACAGTCGTATATTCAATGCAACATCTCTGGTTTTACAATGAAAGATATTTCAAGAAATCTTCCAGTTTTTTAATAGGACATCCGCTCCTCTTCATCATGGTGTACTTTTTACAAACCTTGAATGAATGTCACACCTCAGTCATGTCTGCTCATCTCCGGGGGCACTTTGTCGCATCTCCAGGGCTGCGTTTTATGTCATTTTGCAGACAATTCTTGAAATTGTGGCATTTTGATGGGCTGTATCTTTTTCTCCACACAATTCATCTGATTGGTGTTTTTCGATTCCGTACAGGGTTACATGTCCTTTCATGACTGATTATGGACCGTTTCGGCGCATGACACTGATAAGTTAGTACTGTCGTTAGACCAATCAGGGACATGTCGCATTCGAACATCGCTGCAAATTGCAATGATGTCGTCCATGCGACTCTATCAAAAACGTCTTCTGCACTATGCTCCATTGACTTTGTTTATTAGCTCGTAATAATCAGTACATTTGGCTATATATGGTTGATTAGATGTGACCACGGAACAGACACCGATCTTGCAGTGACCGTGAATCATGGATATAGATGAGTGAAATGTTTTATAACCAGTTGGCCAGGATAAGTATTCGCGGCCTATAATCGAGTATTATGTGAGCACCAATAATGGTTCTTATATGACTTAAATACCGTATGGTCAGATGAAGTATCACATATTCGTCCCATTTGAAGAAATTGGTTAAATCAAATTTAATACTTAAATAGCACGGAGCAGGTGCATCGAAATGCATTAATGAATCAATAATTTTGTTCCAACTTTTAGTGCAATAGTTATTGACCGGAAAGTGAGGGGGATATGTTCTTACCTCCTAATGCTGATGTTCCTGACATTGGTGTTTGCCGCACCATATGAGGATGTGGTTAAAGTTCTACTTTGTGTCGAGACTTCGGGTTTCATGGTGATGGGTCAACTGGATCGATGCATGTTCATGCATGCATCATGTCAACTAGTTTTCCTCTGCTTTGGGCATGTGAATTCGTTTTATTTAGCCACATCGATGTGTTTTGGCCGACCAATCGATATGACTTGATTCCAACACTTCGGCACGCCCGTATGCGTTATTAAGATGTTTTATTATAACCACATACATGTCAAATACCTACCTTAGGGCATTGTCCATTTGTTTTACTTTGATGTTTTATTTAGTGTCGTGTTTGGTCATTGTCTATAGTATGGCTTGTTTCCTACTCTTAGGCCACGCCACTTGTTTTCGATTGTTTAGGGCAAGTTAGTTTTCTTTCGCTACACCACTGTACTCAGAGCGAAAAAAAATTATATTGCCTGGTTCCTAAGCGTAGGCCGGGTCGATTTGTTTTCATACACTTGGGGCAAGTCTTTTTGCCACCACAATAATGTTTATTTCGCCGCATACTTGGTCCGATATATGTTTGTGTCTATATTATCTGGCTTGTTTCCTATTCTTAGGCCGAGTCTGACTTGTTTTCCTACGCTTATGGCAAGTCATATTGTCACCTATATGTCATTTTTATTTAGCCGACTACTTGGTCCGATAACTAGATGGCTTGGTTTCTATGCTTATGCCGAGTCTCGCCTGGTTCCTACGCTTAGGCCACGCCTTTTGTCACCTCTAATTAATTTTAATTTTGCCGAATGTTTTGTCCTTTAAATATATATGGCTTGTTTCCTACACTTAGGCCACGCCTGACTTGTTTTCCTACGCTTAGGGCAAGGCTTTAGTCTCTCCAGTAATTTATATCGACCGAAACTTGGTCCGATAACTATCTATGGCTTGGTTCTACGCTTAGGCCGAGTCTGGCCTGGTTCCTGCACTTAGGCCACGCCTTTTGTCACTTATAATTAATTTTCATCTATACTTAGGCCAAGTCTGATTTGTTTTTCCTACGCTTAGCGCAAATCTTTTGGTCACCAACAATAATCATTAATTAGCCGCATACTAAGTCTGATATATACTTCTGGCTTGTTTTCCAACTCGTCGGGCCAGTATTGCTGCCAGCCACATACTTTTTATATATTCGCATACTATGTCCAGTTAATATAGCCGGCTTGGTTCATAGCGGTATGCTTAGCCAGTGTCTCAATTTGTTTCCCGACGCTTCGGGCAAGTCTTGTCACGACAATACACCCCCGACAGGGCATTCACCTGTTTCTGTGCTTGAATGAGCAGGCGCAATGCAGCCCCAGTTTTCACATAATCTGGTGGTGTTTTGCCGCCTTGTACTTGAGAGAAGGTAGCACTTAATGTTCTACATGCCTGTCCAATCACCATGCCGGTCACCTGTTTCTGTGCTTGAGTGAGAAGCAGGCATCCCACCTCAGGCATGTTTCAATTAATCTTGTTGTATTTCACCACCTCCTGCTTGAGCGAAGGTAGCACTTAATGCTCCACATAAATGTGCAATCCCCATGCAATTCCCATTAGCAGCATGCCTCAACTGGTACACTCAGAGCTTCCCGTGCTCGGAATAGCCCATGCTCCAATATATTATTATCCTTCCCTCCTTTCAGCACATTGTAGGGATGGGATTTGAGCTATTTCGTGCTACGTTGCACCGGGGGCGACGCCAGTTTTGCCAACCGTTTCGGTCTTTCAAAAAATGGATTTTCTCAAAACCTGTCAAGATCTTCTCGTTGGATTTTGTTTCCCACAAACTTTTGTGCCTCCATCATAAGACCCATCGACCCAGGGGATTTTATCACATCAGTTACTATATGGTGTTTCAACTTTGATTATCATTGTGTGGGATATTTCAGTCTGCTTTAATCTTCCTTATAATATCTGGGGGTATGTATGCAATCGAAATTCTAGTTCCACTTTGTGACAATTCACGCCTCCTCTCGTGGAGCCACGACAATAATATATTGGATAATTGGATTGTTGCATGAAATTATTACTTCTAACAATTATGGGTGCCAAATAGGAAATATGATTTTCCGGGTCTCAATGGCTTTACTTTCCATTGTATTTCTCGTATATTAACAAACGTGCCACTCCCATATACAATGACAACGACTATGTACCATTTTCACGAACTTTTCACTCGCTGGCAGGGGACCCATTCGTTAGCCATTTTGGATAGTTTTGTGCACAGCATGGATCTCCCCCCTTCCATGGCCGGCGACCTTCGTTGTAGGTTATTGGTTAGCAATAACAGTTCTCAAACTATGCTCATTTTCTTACGAATATACTAATAGTATAGCATAAAGCTGATATGAATGCGATATTATTCACAAAACACGCTTGGTGTCAGAGAAAATTCATGTCGCACGTTTTGTTTCGCACAAAAAGCACATTGAATAGTTTATAAGCAGAGTCATGATATTGCGTCATTTCCTAAGTTAGATTCGCATGCATTCTACGTTGATTGAACATCCCCTAATTTGGTGCGTCTAAAACTTGCAAATCACAACACTTTCATTGTATATTCCTTATTTGGTATGTATTCCCCGATATGTTAGGCGTACCTACTAGCTGGATCATAAAATATTCATCTCTTTGCCGGAACAATTATATTATTATAATATACTTTGGTATGCTTTGAATGCGATATTTGATCGCGTCAATAAATTTAGCTTTGCCTTCCACAGTTCAAGGGCACATTTTCAATGGACGATCGATAATTCCAAGTGTTTGTCTATCAACAAATGGTTCTGTAGCGTGTTTGATGTTTGTTTGCATAACGCGTCCAAACGTGACAATAACCTGCAACATACGTGCTTATGATAATTGGTGTACGAACCACATCTGTCTGTTATATACTACTCTTTCTACAATTTAGATTGACCTGTCCAGGTTATTACTTACCATCATGACATGCATGCGCTCCTTCCCAGTACAACCATCCACTAACATCTCGCCCCGTCCACGGGACAAATTTAAATAATACTTAATTCATATGCCATACAAGATATACATATTATTCCATCATAAAACTGGATGGGCTAATTATATTACCAGGTACTGGTAGTCAGCCACTTCATATAGCCGACAGGGGTTTGGCGGGGTCGATCACGTCTCGCTCACGTTCATTCTATATTCATAGGCTTCGTTCGGGTTGGAATAGTCACCAAACTTCGCTTGAGTGAGTGTGGTGGCGCTTATTCTCACGTCTTGAGTGGGTGTAGTGGCGCTTATTCTCACGTCTTGAGTGAGTGTAGTGGCGCGTATCCTCACGTCTTGAGTGGGTGTAGTGTTGCGTATCCTCACGTCTTGAGTGTGTGTAGTGGCGAGTATCCTCACGTCTTGAGTGGGTGTAGTCACGCTTATCCTCACGTCTTGAGTGGGTGTAGTGGCGAGTATCCTCACGTCTTGAGTGGGTGTAGTGGCGCTTATCCTCACGTCTTGAGTGGGTGTAGTGGCGCTTATCATCACGTCTTGCACCACCGGCTTCTGCTCTACCCTTCGCTTGAACGAGGGAAGACAACCCTTTCATAATCTTAGGTAGCATCGTCCCCTCCTCTGGGTTGATGGGATCACTCTGTAGTGCGTGCCAAGGACATATGGTCTGGTTACCTGGTGCTAGTGCACAATCGTTCAGCATGGAATCATCCAGTCCATTTCTTCCACTGTCGGCCCCTCTCCCCCTTTTTGGCGGGGTCGAAATGAATGCGACCACCACATTCATTGCGTCCTTGGCGCTTGGATGGTACCAAAAGAGTGTCTTCGCCAAAGAAAGCTGAAGGTCCATAAACATGTTTTCGACTGCCTGTTGCTTTAGTGATTAATAAAAGGTAGTCATTAAGGCAAACATGTCTTATTAGTAACGACGATGTGGGATACAACAGAGATGCCATAGTATAGCTAGCAGCAAATATTTTATCCCGACTGGTTGCTTTTTGAACAGTAAATTCGTGATGCCTATAAATAGATCTGACAATACTGCACATATGTGACAAGTTCAGTACACGCGGAGCGATATGGAAATCAGTCACTCAATTTGACAGTTTCTATTTCTCATTTCCACCAATTGTCAACTAACTGAGATAATGCCTGTGTTTTCTAACGCGTTGGAACAAAGCCCTTTCATCTGGCGTCAGGACACAAGGTTAATCGCACTGACAGCATACGGCCTTTTCATGTAAAACTTCCGCCCGGTTTGGTGGACAGTTATTTTGCAATAACACCCTCCCACCCAATATTTTTGCTTACGTTTTGGGAGGAGGCACCACTTGTGATAACAGCTATGCTTAGTGTTTCATAGTCTGATCGTAGACCACTCTTTAAAACAAAAACACTTCTCTTTAAAACAAGAACACTTCTCTGGTACCGATGAGGCACGATGAATTTAACAACATTGTATTTTAATTTGTTTTAATTTCTGAATGTCTCTGTTATTTAATCAATATAATAATTTCATAAGGAAGCATAACTAGTGGTGGCTAGTTGGCTCCAGTTAAATCAGTATAATCATTTTGAAATAAATTCCTAAAATCGCGTGGCACGTTTTTCGCAGATTGAATAGCAATCGTTATCTAAAAGTTCATTGAGAAACGCAGGCTTTAGACTGCCTTTAGTTGCTAACATATTTCGTGAATCCACTCAAAATTACCTACCATTGACTTCGAGATACTATATAATGGCACTGAGGACAATTGAATGTAATGCTACTAGTCATTACATGATTGATGCCGTGTTTGCCAAATATTCTTGGGCAAAATCCCAGTAAATATTGTTAGGCTGATGTATATTCTTATATATGGGAGACTCGCATTAAAAGAGAATCCATTGGCACATGTTTCGCAAAATCACAGCAGATATCTTTTTTGAAAAACGCGGGCTTTAGTTGCTAACATATTTCGTAAATCCACTCAAAATTACCTACCATTGACTTCGAGATACTATATAATGGCACTGAGGACAATGGAATGTAATGCTACTAGTCATTACACGATTGATGCCGTGTTTGCCAAATATTATTAGGCCAATGTATATTCTTATATATGCGAGGCTTCCTATGGGAGACTCGCATTAAAAGAGAATGCATTGTCACAGGTTTTTCGCAAAATCCCAGCAGATATCTTTTTTCAGTATAGATACTTTCACTACTTTGACGTCATTACACTAAGCGGTGCACCATATGATGTGACACTGACATAATTTGCTTACTTCGATGAACAGAGATGCAGAGACGAACACCATAAACACATTGTATACCATAATCACTCCTTGCAACTCGAAAGCCTTTCGTTTTTCCATGTACTTGGGTCCATATGTAACCATTAGTCCGTACAACATGAAGATAGACATAACTGGCCATGGTGACGACATTAACGGCAAACTCGTTATTCGTTCATCTGAAATGTTCGAAAAATAGAATCAGAATCGGAATGGTTTATTGGCTGAAGTATAGTCGCCTGTGTCTCATGTATATACCACGTTGGGGAAAAGCCGTTCCATCCACGTCAATTGCCGATCAGCAGGGACGTTTTTATGGTGTCTCGTTTGGGGTAGCAGTTGGCTATGGGTCGCCCAACTGCAGCAGTCCGAACTTTCCAAGTCGAATAAATTCCATTTGCACCCCATTGTGTTGGAATTGTCCAATTGTCCGACAGCTTATTGGTTTCCATATATCTAACAAATTTAATCAATTTATATCTTAGTGTTGTATTTTATGAATATATTTTATGTATGACATATGTCCATAGTCGGTGTAAATATTTGAAATTTACAACCTAATACCCCATGCACTGTCATAGAAAATGTCATTTCATTCCAAAATGCGCCGTGGGCGCAAACGTACACGGATACGTACACGCCACGAGAAGCGCGATTGCGGATGAACCTTAGTTTACGCAAAAGACGCGGCGAGTGTATTGTATATATACAATCCGCATAAAAGTGCTGAATGTATTTGTGGGCCTATTTTGGTACCGGAATAGGGTTGGGATGCTACAAAAACGAGCATATGTTCAGAGTTCAAACACAGTGTTTTTCCGCTTACCAAACAAGATAACAAGAAAAAGTCTTGAAATCACCACCAATCATGTCACATCCACAAGTTCATCCACATGCAATTAATACATGGAAATCTATCATAAAAGCTCATATGTGAGAACACTCTTTAATATCTACTGCGTGTGGGCGAATGGAGCATAGGAGCTCTTTATATAACGTGACAATCAATGGAATTTTTTCAAAGCTGACAATGAAGCTGACAAACCCATTGAAGCGTGTTAAAATTCATCATTTAATAGTTGATATATGGTTATCAAACCCTCTTATTAATGGGCGCATGTGTCCTATCTAGTTAGTACTTTTCTGGTATAAAAAACGTACAGACGGTAGTCTAATGGCGTCAGGGCATTTTTTAACAACTGTTAATATCCAACAAGAGTTTAGATCATTTCATTACTCTCTACTCTGGATACGCCCATTCTAATCTGGATACGCACATTGATGTTCTGACCTGTTATGATGGCAATATATTTCTTTGCTAATAATACTCAAAGCAAAATTGGATTTCCAGGGTCACCTAAATAACACAATCTCGATCCTTCGCCAACCGTGAAATACATTGTTCTGGAACAGGTATTAACCAAGAAATATATTACTAGTATCTGCATTGTTTTTTCAATCTTATAGACATCCCTGTCAGAACATCAAAATTTCCCAGATTTTGAACTGGTGGAGTACAATCTCTAAGGGCGTAGCCAGGCTATATGTTCATGACATGATCTAAAAGAGTTCCCCTTAGCTAATGGGATTCACGGTTCTCTCTTCAAATTTCAAATTTTATACTTCCCCAAGTTTCGCTGTAAGCCCTCTCTATTTGTATTACGTACCTGTCTTCCATGTTTCAGGACCAAACAATTCGGTGGTGTTGAATGCCATCTTCTCGGCGAATGTTTCCATTGTCGCTGTAATATGGAATATAGTTTGTAATGCTATAATAAACAACATCTCCCTTATGTTACCCCAGTCAATACCAAGCAGAGACATGGCGACATGTGTAGTTGTAATGCTGCCACGAGGAAAAAACGACATCTCCATTAATATATTATTTTACCCCCAGTCAGAAATAGGGACAAGGCGACAGGGGATGAGTGTCAACACAAGTTTGGTCAAAAGTATGTTGACTGTTGGAAAGCTATACAGATACTTGTCCTTGCTGACAAATTCCAACCAAAATTATTTTTTTGCAAATCTGGACAGCTGTTTTGTCCCCCAGAATCAAGCTAGATATGTCCAGATTTGATGCAAGACATATACATTACGCATTGGACCGGGTTCAATTGTTCATTTGAAAGGACATGACAGTTATTGTGCTAAATCATCCATGTTGGACATTAGCAGACATATACTTTATCATATAAAATCTACTGGTGTGGCTAGAGACTTCTTGTTGTGTTGACCATCTGTTGACCATCAATCAGTCGCCAAACTAGTGGCTAGCATCATAGTATAGCACATTGATGTTTCGGTCGCATGTGTATTTAGTTCGAGGGTTGAATTGTGGCTTTGGTTAGTTTCAACATCCCATGCGAGGATCAACAGAGACCTTGCAAAAAATACAGCTAATAATGTTAGAAATGTCAGCTTTGATTTACTAACTCCTCAGATATACCATGTTGGTAAAATGAATTGGTTTTCTCTTTAAAAAAAAGGAAGTTTACTTTGAAATAAATGTGCAAACAATGCTATAATGATATCTTTTCACAGACAAAAAGTCATTACTTGTACAGAGCATCAAAATGCATATAACACTGAATCATTAAACAAGTCATTATTACGGCATCTCTTCTGTGGCTCTCCGATTTGGTAGGCAGTGTGTGAATTGATAATCAGGGGGTGGCCAGCATACTAGTTTAGCTATGTATCAAGAGGCCGCGTAAAATGTACATGGACTGGTTATTCACATCACAAGGGACTGGTTATTCACATTCACAAGCTTTTGGTCAGATTGCCCAACAGAACAGCGATGTCTGGGAACTGGGTGCCTATAGTCTTCTCATATTATGTTATCCGGTACTTCAATAATGCCCAGAGTAGTCGCATCTAGGGACTGGTTGCATGCCCATTGTGGTGGTCGAAAGCGGTGACCAAATCACTCATTCCAGCATTAAATTGTCGACTAAAATACCCACAACACATAATAACACATATCCATGCAACCATACATGTGTTTGGCATCGGAGCGTCTGCTTCTATGATTGACTGATTAGTCAAAGTGCCAATTTTTAGTGGTGGCCAGATAAGAGATACCGGTATATATTACTCTTCCTCTAGTTTACCTGAATCGTTTGGCTGGGAGGTAATTGCGTGTCATCATTGCGGTGTATTGTACGTATCCCGAAAATGGGACGCTTGTTTCTATTGATGTCTAGAATATCCATATTGTGTATCCGCTTTGTGGTTGTTAATTAACGTGACGTCACTATACTGGAACAACTGTGAAATGCGTGGCCTACACGTATATCTAGCAACGACAATATATTCTTATCCTGGGACCGAGCCACTCCAATACATATTCCAGTAGTGGTCGGTCAAGTTAGCCATATCCAGAACCTGTATGGCTGCCAGATTACCCGAATCCCATATCCTGAAATTAGCGTGCATATCGAGTGCACCATTATCATACATGCACATCCTGAAACTGGACAACCAATGTGACAGTTTCCAGTGATGACCAGATTACCTGTAATCTGGGGGGATCTGATGATCATTGTGCACATCTATTATGATCAAATTCACCATACACTGCTTACAGGGTGCCCATCTGTGAGATTCAAGTTTCGTGTAAGTTAAGCATTTATATAATAAATAGATTCTCCCACTCAGTTATAACAGTATATATTGGAATGGTCTATTCATCTGGAAGCGTGTTCAGGAAAAATAAGTAGATAATTAAAGTACAGATTGAACCTATATATGGCGTTTGTTTATTACCATGGCGTTTGTGTTAACATTACATACTGTGAGAGTGGTTGATAGCTCACTGGTGGGATCTCAACATTCTTCAATCATGTAAGTTCAGGACTTTGTTTGGTAGTATCAACTCTTAAGTATGGAACTTTTTTTAATTTTGAAAATAAATCACCTGATTCTCTTCAGTATATTGTGAATAATCATGGCTAGGTTCAGCCGCACGTACGATTAACTTGTAACGTGTGTTACAATTGCCAACGAATGCAACATGTGAACATTCCGTCTACACATACATGGTCAAGCCGTTTAAAAGTTCTGTGTCAAATGTGTAGCATTACGAAACTTATAGCAAAGTCGAATTAGCCAGTATTCTGGTTAGATCTTATATAGTGGGAAACAAACGCTATTCGTGTAGTAGGAGAATATAGGAGAATAGAACGTTTAAATGCGGAAATATGGTTTCTTGATTAAATTCAATTAAGCTTATCAGCGTTTGCACTGTCGACATGTCGCTTACAACCAGTTTATAGTTTACACGTTAGTAGTTAAATGCTACAAGCCGATATCTCTCTCAAAACGTGTAGCTTTGGCGTCGTAAAATCACATGACTTTTCCTTCCAAGTGTGTATCCATAGCAATACCATAGTAGCACATGTTACAAGTTACAGAAATAGTGGCTGAACCTGACTATTATTACCTCCTTCAATGAAATAAGTAGAAATAGTAATTTCTCTATCACAGAGAGTTAGCCTTCTAATGCTTTCTTTCTTCGAATTGGTATTTCGCAACACTTACTATCTGTGAATAGTATGTGTTATTGTCATTCATATTCATTTATGTACATTGGATCAGAGAATAAAGCATATGACTGAAACATGTTATCTCTTTTTCACAAAGTACACAAATTTGATTTATGACAGAATCTTGAGACATACTGTTAGGAGTTGAATATGATTTTGATAATTCGCCGACTTGACTTTATTCAATTTAATTTTCAAAACAGGTATACATATGCGACAATCGTATGGTATGGTCTGAACTGTATTGGCTTACGACATTACAATATTAATTAGATTAATATAATCAAACATTGGTGTATCATCGTTGACAAGTGCCGTGTGCTGGTGAAACATGTATTCCAAGTCTGCTCATTGGAACTTTTATCATCCTAATACCTTATCTGATAGTGTCAAAATAATCATCGGAACATCATTCACTTGGAGAGGCTTCCTCCACTTAAAATCACTGTTTTTGTTCTCATGTAATCTGTTTATATCAATCATATGACCCGCTGGGCTATTTAAAACATACTAACCAGTACTAACTACCATTTAGGGATGTATGCTGATGTATGTCAAAATTAATGTACCAGATTTCGACGGATGAAAGATATATTATATATATAAACAAATCATATAACAAACATTAAAACACAAGAACAAACATTTATAATATGCATATCCAAGATAGCCTTTCAATTGGATGTCAAAGTGTATGTTATAGCTATATATATACACATGTGTATCCCTTTCAGGGATTGAACAAAATATAAAGCTGAGTTTATATTGATGAATTCTGTGATGAATTTTGCAATTACTTTTGACAAATGTGTTTACTGTTATACAGTGTGTTATAACATAATTATATGCTCAGACACGATCAGTCGACAATGCTTGCATATAAGCATAATTATGAAATGATTACCATCTTCTGTTCTTAATCCACATAATGGATATTATTTGTTATCAGGAAAAACTTGATGATATAAACAAAAATAACAATTCCACCATATTCCCCTGGTTTAAAACTATAAAACAAAATAACTCATTCAAAACGTTCATACTATTTGGATAACAATATGAAAGCTTAGCCTTTTGTGATATTAATTCAACCAGTTATTATTCACAAGTCTAAGCAGTTACGTACTGTACATATACATGTAGTAAGGTAGTATATCTGGAGTTCCAGTTATTTGACTACCAATACATATGGTATTGTAATTATTAGTTGCTTGTTCATTATTGGTTGCTTTGATATTTAATTTAGGATATAGCAGGATAGAGCAATTTAACTATAAAAGTAGCTTTTGGTATTAAAGTCTCAACTTATTCCATATGCAACATAAAGCTAGAATAAACATGACTAATATGAACTTTGTTCTTGAAACAAATTATAAGTCATACTAACCTGGATCAAACTGCGCAGGTAATCTATGCAACTCTCTTCATGCGAACGTTCTTAGAGTCACATGTCTTAACTGGACAGTCTGATCCAGGATGCTTGTTCGTATAATGGGCTTCCATGTGATACGTCCAGTAAACCACATTGCACAGGGGGCACCTATACGGACGGTTTGTACAAAGTGACCGTGGCTTGGATATCTCCGTTGGCTTTAAACTAAACTTGTAACAAAAATTACAGTTTGATGCAGGAATGAATGTTGTGTGAGTCTGGAATAGTATTAAATAATAAGAAACGGAACAATTATTTGCTAGGCGACCACCCCCCCCCCCCCCCCCTTGGGTAATACGGTCAATTTTCGTGATGCTTTAGTAATAATACGGCCGCATTTTGTTGAACAAAATGTTGATAAATAACAAGTTTTTGGGAAACCATAGACAGAGGTTATCATTGTTTTGTTGTTGTTGTTGTTGTTGTTGTATCTTGATGGTACGAAGACGTTCTGATCGGATTGAGTACCTTTATGAAACTGATATTAGTTTGTTTGTTTTATTTTATTGAGGTTTATTGTTGTTTTAGCTGCTGGGCCATATCACGGAATACCATGTCAGGTTTATACGTCGAGGAACGGCTGTGCAGAGGATATATGTCACTGAGAATAATCACTTAACACAGGAAAGCAACTGATACACTTTCCCAATTACATGTACATGAATCAAGTTACCTTCCCTTGTGTGGGTCACAAATCCATGCTAATCGAGATTCGAATCAGTTTCACCATCACTAATTTGAATGGCTTATGTTTGTCTATGCAACACACATCTTACCAACTGAGCCGATGTGTGCCCCCACTTGAATATAATTATGACTGTTACAACATATTTGAATAAAATATGTAACCTAATATGCATATAAACTATTCCCTCTCCCAAGTGATAATTGAATCACAAAAACATTCCAACTCTCATATAATCCCCCGAATATTAAACTATTAGTCAAATTATGTCTACTCGGTATGAAGTAATGAATAATACACATAATGCATACCTTTTTATTCCCCTTTATGAACATTCCAGGCAGCCTATAGTGAACATTCATCAGGATGACCTTGACCTCAATTTGCCAAATTGGGTCTCGCTTCGAATTGAACCCCCCATAGTCTACTCTATATGTGTGCCAATTTTCTAACACACGAGCAAACGTTTCTAAAACGATTGTAACTCCAGAACACGGTGAGTTAATATAAAAAACGAGGTATTTGTAACCCTTTACGGTGACGTTTACCGGTTATAAATGCGTCGTATTTATATTCCAGCACCAATATCGTCCCTATATGAACGAAGATCTTTGTCTCATTCAGCATAGGCCGAATTCGAATTATATTTGGTATACTCGTGAACCACCATGGGAATATTGGATCAACATGGAACGTGTTTCCTCATTTGTTTTTGTTTTTCTTTTGCAGAGTCACAGTGGGGAATCACGTGGTTTTAAATTGAATTGTTTCACGCATTAAAAATTGCCGAGGCGATCGCAAACGCGCCCACAAACGAGGGAATGGGTAATAAACTAGTATATGGTATACTATATAGTATAGCCTATAAACGCCATGATTGCCTAACTTTGGGAGGCGTGAATTTTCGAAATATCTTAATTTCAAACTATCAATTTGAAGGAAAATTATATTATCCCTTATAACCAATGTATGCTATAGTACTATAGCAACAACTCTTTATCCTCACACTATGAGAGATATGTTCGAGTTATAACAAAAAGTTGTTTAAAAACAACTATTTGTTCATGTAGGTCGCTAGACAGTTTGACAGGAAATATTTAAAAAAAAAAAGACTTCATTATCTAGACTATGAACTCAAGTAGGGTTTGTGCACTCAGTCTTCTATCTGAAATCATGACTGTTTGCGAGAAAATAAATAGTATAGTTTTTTGGCAGTCATTTGCAGAACTACCTTTTAAAGAAAAATCACCATAAAACTACACAATGTCTGAAAATACAAATCAGCATTGAGTATGCAGTAATTTGCAGAATTCCTTTTTAAGAAAAAATCACCATAAAACTACATAATGTCTGAAATGACAGCCAAAAAAAACTAAAATATGTAATGAGAAATGTTTTATTTATTTTCTCGCAGACATCCATTATTTCATATGGTAGACTGCATACCCTATATCATGCAGTCTATCGACCTACATGAAAAAATGGTTGTTTTTATTTTTTTAAGCCACTTTATTTCATAATTCGAACATATCTCTTAGTGTGAAGGTATACACGTGTTATAATACTATGGCATATATTTGTTATAAAGGATAATGATTTTTCCCCTCAAATTGATTGCTTGAAAATTGCGGTGGTTCAATTGTGATACCAAATCTGATCTAGGTCAGCGCTGTCTGATCAGAAACGTGGCTAGAGGGTCTCCGTTTGGGGTCTTTGTGGAATTCTACTGCACCCCCCCCCCCCCTTGAACCTTTGAATCGGACGAAACACAAGTTTTGCATAATTCCATCTGACCCCCCCCCCCCCCTTGCATCTCAGTGCTCAGGCTTATTAGCCTATATATTCATAAACCATGATTCTATATACCCGGTAAGAGAACATTCAGATATTTTAACCTGAAAATTGCATAAATCCTAACATCTAGTGGTCCAACTCCAGATAAATGCACATCGCTAGGGACAAGAAACCAGGACACACCAGGCCGATCATGGTCGTTCGGTCGTGAGAAAAGTTTGAAAACTCGCAACAAAATCGAAATCCTAGCATCAAGACTGGACTGAAGCTTTCAAAATGTTGGAAATTAAATTCTCCAACTGATGACCAATTGAGTCCACAATTTTGACCAAATGTAGTAAAATATTGTTTTCTTAAACTAATTACATGTAGCAGTTTTTAATTGGCCACGGGGGAGAGACCATGACACACCGGGCCGACCATGATTCGGCCTAGTGTGTGAAACTTTTGAAATTTGAACTATAAAATCGCAAAATCCTAGCATCTAAACTAGCCTCAAGACTTCGTAGAGTTGGTAATTTCAAACCTGACACCCCCACTTAGGTTGGGAAATTTCCAACTGATGACAATAATATTCCAATGACCAAATGTAGGGCAATATTGTTTTCTTTAATTAACTAGCAGTTTTGACTGGCTACGGGGGAGGGACCAGGACACAATCTTTCCAAATGTTGGAAATGTCCTACCTGACACCCCCTCCCCCCAGGTTGGAAAATTCCAACTGATGGCCATTTCAGTCCAAAATTTTGAACAAACGTTGGAACATATGCAAATATCCATAATAAATTGTTTGAAAATCAAACTACAAGAACATTTTCAACCGATTGTTGATGTTAAATGTCCAACTAATGTTGTGTCAGTTATGAAATTTCCAACTGTTGAAAATTTTGACCAAAGTTGGGGTGAGACACCCCAAACCCCCGTCGCCACGTCCCTGTGTCTGATACATCGATTTGTCTTGCTGCATTATAAATCTCGGCTTAGATATGCATGGTAGATTAGTTGTTGATCGCTATACTTAAATATGTCTTCAGACTAGCTAAAGGTCACTGAAAGCGACATATATTACGAATGAGCCAGTACAATCATACGCGGTGCATATGTACTGCATACATACATACATATATACTATACCCACATATATTAGTATGGGCTCTCATTTTACCCATATATGGGTGTTGTATGGTGGTTGTTAATCGTGTAACGTGTGTGCCAAGAGAAAACAGACGCATGCTGTGTGTAAATGCCCAAGCTACATTTCGGCTACATTTCGAAGTAACAACGGTTCTGTCATTTATTTCGAGGAATAATACCGCATCAGATGAATTCAGCCCAAATATATTGACAGGTGTCGAGGCTCTAACTCTATACTGAGCAATAAAAAAACAATAAAATAAATACCGAGTATATTTAATTAAACGACAATGTGTCGTTTATGTGCGTTTAAGAATGTATTGATGTCTAAAGCAAAGTGAAATAACGATCTTAAAATGAATTGGCCGGTATATTTCATCAGTTATCACGGTCGTAGTTGCATAAATTACAATATATCTTATTTTTATGCTAAGACAATTTCGTGGTATTTGTTGTGATCTGTTTACAGTTTCGTCGGTATTGTGGTTAACACAAATCCCATATATGGAAATTCCAAATATGGAAATTGACTTGCGCATGCGCAGAACAGATACAAGGGTCTTACTATAAACGAAGCAATAAGTGATTGATAACAATAAACACCGATGCAGTTAAATAACGACATTGCATGGCGGTGTATTGTATCTTTAAGAGTGTGTTGATGTCTAAATGGATGTGATTAACTATTAAAAATTATTTCGCCTACATATTTCGATTATCAGGTCCGCAGTTCGATCATGAAACAATATTTCTGACTTTTATGTTAAGATTATTGCTTGGTATTTGTTTCCAACCAGATAGCTGCTCTCGGTAATATTGATGGAATTTCGACCAGTCATTTTCGTCCCACCTACTCTCCATGTATTGACTGGCCCGGCGACCAATATTGATCGCCTTGAGAAGCGAAGAAATATTGTCAAGTTCTACGTCTAAAATTCTAAATACGCGTCTTATTCTCACTTATACCATTTTACATCAGTTTTATTCTATTTGTTGTTGAGTATCTCATTACTTTGATCAAATTTGCGCTTGTGTTATTCTCACAAAAGGTAAATTTGATGCGTGTTTACATTTCACAATTCCGTATGACGTGTACAGGTGTACACGACAATACACAGGTACAGTAACAGTCTGTTACGGAATTTGACATGTCCGAGACATTGATTCCTTAATTACGAGACTAATTAATCGAATGAGGTCAAATTTTCGCATATAACATGACTCGTGTGTTATTCTGCACCATTCTGACGAGTGCCGACTTTCATTTTGCATTATTTTCGTTTTTTTCGAAATATAACCGTTCTCTATGGAGATTCCCATGTAAATTTTTCAACCAAAACAAATTGATTGTTTTGTCAATTTCAAGCTAGTTTATAGCATGGTCAGGGCATAATTTGGTCTATAGAGTGATGGTAGACGTTCCTTGAGTGTGCACAACTAATTTTGGTCCCAACGAAACAGGCTAAAATCCTGAAATTTGTCAACTTTACTTTGCGTGTGAAGAAAATATTCATTTAAACTTTCAAAATTGGTTGAAATATGCTCAACAACATTCAGTTGAATGGTGACATTATTTATAGTCACCGACTAACTTCCACGATGAATCAAATTTGTTTTTACTAGTGACAATTATGTTGCGAGAGATAAAATGTTAATTTTCTGAAGAAAATGTCAAATTTTAGCTGATTTTAATTAATTTACTGATCAATATTTGTTCTGAAGGGTATCGTGTGGGGCAAGATTCTGCCCTGCGCCTTAGGGGGCGGAGTGCTGCTCAAATTTCAATTTATATTGACAAAATTGTCGCGAATAATTTGTCGATCGATTAACATTTTTTAACATTTGCTTATCACTTCAGAAGAGGTATCGGGTGGGGCAAAATTCTGGCCCTTGCCTTGAGGGGGGTGTGGAGTGCTAACCAAATTTCAATTATTGACAAAATATTTATAATCACCGACTAACTTACACGATGAAATAGATATGTTTTTATTGGTGACAATTATGTCACGAAAGATTACTATATAGTCCCATCAATTACTATAAAATTCGGGCACCATCTCTAGAGATAATTCAGATCGTGACCCCCCCCCCCATTTTATAGCTTTGGTGCAACAGTACAGTACTACAGTTGTGATGCATTAATGGTCAACATTGGTCGTTACCGCTCTGCTAATTAATATCATTCCATCGGTATGAACTCCTAATTCCCCATATAGCTGACCCTACCCCCGCCAAATTATCGGTACTTAGGCTTGAACATACCTAGTTACGCTGCATACGGTACACACCAGACATCGAGAAATGTAAACGCGCTTCAAGTTTGCATTATCTGAGGAAAACACAGCTACATATGAAATGTTTGCACAGGAAGATATGTGAACTCGTATCTGTGAGGTGAACTTGTTCAAAAACAAAGAAAGAAAGGTCCCAAATCAAGTCCCTGTCCAAATCCACAAATACACCGATGTGTGGTTTAATGATAACTCCATATATCAACATAACCAATACAAGGATGTGAGATTTAATGATAACTCCATCTACATAACCAATATAAGGATGTGAGGTTTAAAGATAACTCCATATACATACATGTATCCAATATAAGGATGTGAGGTTTAATGATAACTCCATCTACATAACCGATATAAGTATGTGAGGTTTAATGATAACCCCATCCAAATAACTAATAAATATGAGTGAAAATAAAGCAAGTCAACTGGCTAACATTGAAATTCCCTGCAATTTGAATATATTCACGATTTTTTTGTGCCCACCCCCCCCCCCCCCCCCCCCAATGTTCTGTCTCCTTGTATGTATGTATATCAGTCTAAATTGCTAGAAATGAAATTCCCTGCAATTGGTATATATAGACGATTTTGTTGTGACCCCAACTGTCCTGTATGTATGTCTGACACACTTTATGCAACTTTAGGCATATTTTGGGAAAATCCATGATGGCATCCAATATGGTCGTTTGTGGGAAAGAACGCGAGCGACGATTATTTTAGGCCACAGATGTCATGTCTGTCTGGTATTTATGTATGTCTATTTCTGACATACTTCATGCTATTTTTGCACATTTTGGGCACATTTTTGCCAATTTGGTGGGAGGGACGGAACGGGTGCGACACCTTCGACGCCGACTGTATTTTACCAATGACTGTCTCAGGGTGTCGCTGGTCTTTGGAACTTTGAAGCTCAAAGGTTGCGTGTGGGCCTTTGCACGATGCATACATGTAATACATACATGTATGATGCCACACAGGCACAAAAATGTTATTGCTGCAACGCGGATGCGAAAAGGTTAAAGGTGCTCAATCTGATTAGATAGTGGCCCCCTTATAATCGGATTCAAAAAAGATTTTTACAAATGCCACTTCAGTTATCAATTGATTAATTGCTAAAAAAAATATTCCTAAGGACTGTCGACTATAGTACAAAATTGCCTTATTATCCACATAAAGCCTCTTCATTTTAGTTATCCATTTTCATTCGCAATTTGGTCCGATATCAGCAACTTGTCAACTAGGGGAGGCCAAATTCATGTTTGATAACCAATTACGCCTAAAAGCTTCAGCGTATATCAGATTTCCATTACACTTAAGTTTAATAGCATTGCACTTTAGCATAATTCAAATTCCTTATTTCAAAACTCCTCTGGAGCTGAAATAGAACAGCCAATTACTGATCCTGGTAACTTTAAATATATATCTACCTTAGATGATACAATTATATGTAAGGTGGTAAGTCTATGAAAACCCACTGTGGAGGATCTATTCCTAGGAATGTGGTGCTCTACCAATTTTTTTAGCAATTTTTATCGTGACATTCCGGTGCTTTACTGGGGATTTTTTATTTTCGCCACACAAAAGTGAAGAAAAATTACAGATTATGTAAGTATATCGCAGGTTTCTTTTAACCAATGGATTATTTATATTGATGTTCACATTGATATGTGAGTAAATGTAAGAAATCCCATAGGAATGCCCGTAAATCGACATTTTATAATTATATTCCGATACTTTACAGAGTGCTCAGTGCTCTCCCAATAGTCAAGTGCTCTCCCCAGGATCATGTATTGTGCTATAACAAGCAAAAAAACGAATAAATACTAAATATTATGCGTTGGTTGGGGGGTAATAAACTTAATATGTTATTTTGCGTCGCATATACGTCCATAAAGGCATACTTTGTTCGTTTAATCACGTATTTCAGGGGTAGCAAACGCATTTGGGGAGTATATGAATGAACTATGTAATCTATAATTATTTCCATGTGTTCTATTGGATATAACTGATAACAAACGCTTGTTTTATTTCGACATTTGCGTCGTTTTTGTGGTCAGTGCTCTGTTTCTGATTTGTGACGCCATCATGTGTGTATGCACCAATGTTGGATTTTCAATATTCGTATTTATATATTCATGTATTCATATATTTATTGTCATGGACCTTAGTGGTTTACACCACATGCTTGGGGTCAGTTGTATGGATTACATGTCTATTCTTAAAGCCATTTTGCAATTATTTTATATTTATACTATTTGTCTTCGCTATGTGTGTTCTTGTGTGGCTCACATTCATATGGATAATCCACTTGGGTGTGAGTCATCTGCATTGTATGGGAGGCCAAATTCACATTTAATAATGAATTGTGCTTAAGCGCAAATGGGGCATTTACGCTTAAGCGTAATTAATTACGCTTAAGCGTAATTGTGACTACTATCTAACCTACCCATAAACTATTAGCATGACCTGGTGTATCACCTAGCAACACAAGATGAGCATTGAGCTAATTTTAACCTGTACTCAACAGTCAACTGTGAGTTTGTGTTCAACAATGAGAATCCCTAATTACATATTATCAGCATCCCTCTATCCAAAGAATTGATGTCTCCTTCCCGGAACTCTAGTATTTTTTGTATGATGTTTTTAATGTATTTTTGCACAGATTTTAGCCTTTACTATGGTAATATCCTATACATGCATGCGGTGTCACTGCATGAGGGCTTTCTTACCTCATATAGTGATACTCTAATTAATCGACTTCTTAACCACAGCATAATTATGGTTAACTTTTCAGGATTTAGTCGGAAATATGGCTTGTTGCCATTCATCGAAAAGCTCTCGAGCCATATTTCCGACTAAATCCTGAAAAGTTATCCATAATTTGCTTTGGTTAAGCAGTTGATTAATTAGAGCATTACTGTATGGTTTACTTATTGACTTAAATCAGGGGAAAAAACCCTATTTTCATATTATCAATATCCCTGTCCAAAATATGGCGTGTAATTACTGAAGCTTTGGTGTCTCAGTCCTGGAGCTCTAGTTTTCTTATTAAATCAGCATCTCTTGCACAAATCTATAGTATTTCCATGATCATATAGTGTGAATGCAGTGTCACCGAGGGCTTTCTTCCCTCATATGGTGTGCCTGTATACTCGAAAATTGAAGAAAATCAATGTCGCCCCGACTAATACAGAAAGTAATGCTAATGCAAGTAGCCCCAACTAATACATATTGTATATAATATAGTATATAATATATTATATATAGTTTATTAAGTTGACTATTTTGTGAGCATAAGCGTATTGTCAAAATTCCTAGGAATAGATCCTCCACAGTGTGAAAACCTATTACGTTTAATCGTAATGGCACTACACTTAAGCGTAATAGAGTTGTGAGTGAGTTATTATGCTTAAGTGTAAGTGTATTATGCTTAAGCGTAATTAACTATAAAAATTTAATTTGTCCTCCCATAGTCGACTGCTTATTCGGACACTAATAATTCTCAATTGTGACAAACAACAGATTATTAAATTCAATCTGATACTAAAGATCGGTTATTTTTAAAGCACTATCGAATATAAAATCTGAAATTTTTCACCAAAAAAATATATACATGTATATATATAAATGATAAACAACTTTTAAGTTACAATGTGCATTACTGTAGTTGCCAAACAAGCTAGATAAAACATGATAATTGGTACTTTTCACACCCAAAACCACCAAACTATCCCAATTTTTACACTTTAACTCAATCTGTCTTTAGATTCAATATAAATATTTGACATTTCCATAATGACATATTTCATCGATATATAACAACCAGACCAGATGACAGGCAGATAAAACACAGATTATCTCGGTTACATCTATCTGTCAACTCAGCCAAGCGATCACCCCTCTGATTTGATTAGTAACTGAGAAAGCATACATGTATATATCCACTACAAGTTATCTCTTTACAACAATATCATTTACAAATAGTGTCCATGGCCCTCTGACTGGGCAAACCTTTTTAATTCATTGTCGATACATTTGAAAATCAACATTCCAATTTGCTCCGATATTCGAACGATCCACAAAATACAACTCGGCCCAAATGCATCTTCGTGTCTATTCATGTAGGTCCTGAATTCAATTCAATTTTCATTTAAAGATACCGATTCCAACAACATTTATAGAATCCCCTTCAGTTATCAGAATCTATTAATTGTCGAAAAATAATACTAACAGCTATCAAATATAGTATAAAATTGTCCGAAATTTTTTATATTTATCAACATGTTCGACCAAATTTAGCCTTGTTATACACAGAAAGCCCATTTATTTAGAGTTATCCGTCTTCTTCCGCAATTTGGTCCGATACTAACAACTCGTGTACTCTTTATTAGTCCAATAATACTAGATTGTAAAAAATAATATATTTAAAACATCGATTTCTAATAAATCTGGTCTTTGATTGGTGGTTTCCTCGACTCAGATACAATATTTCTGATCGCCCAATCCATATATTTAAAAATTTATGACCGCTTAATATGATTGTGCATCTTGAACTGCTATTCAATCTGCATACCAAAAGAAAAAAGTTGCAGTATCCCTTAATATAACATCCCTCATTCAATAATCTCCAAACTGTATATCTATTTTCAATCGCAGTTACACGTCACCGCCACCCCTCATAATTTGCCAATTGTATACCCTTCTTTGCTGCTTCCATATGCAACTGCTGAATTTTCTATAAATATTATAGAAAAAATAGCCCCTCCCGCCGACAGTCATCTCTGATTTTGTTTTCCTATCATCGGTCCGTAATCTATCCATCGATACACCGTTTAAGTAACCCATGTTCACGTCGTAAGTGATCACGACAAATACCTGCTGATCGGTTATTTATGAACTACACAATTCACATGTCAACACACGACATGGCCCGCTGTATTAGCAGCTAACGAGAACATTCATGGCCACCAATGTGCTCCTAGTCCTTTCAGTCAATACGGTAGAAATTAAACGATTTGTTACTTCTAATTACCGGTACTTAATTACACTCAGTTGTAATGTCGCTAATGTGTCAAACGCCAATAAATATTGCAGAACAATTTTAACAGAGCTGAATTGTTGTATGCTAAATAGTTTATGGGTGACCTGATGCATGCATCTTAGTTTTCTTGTTACACGAGGTGTCACCAGAAAGGGGAATTTCAGCGACCACCATATTTATCACTGTGGATGATCTATTCCTAGAAATGTGGTGCTCTCCCGAGCAATATTTACGTGCTTAACGAGCAAATATTCCGGTGTTCTGTCACATTTTGCTCATTGTGCGATGTTGTAATATTATGCCACTATATTGGCATACTGCCCAGTAATATAAATAAATTCCTCGATATTTTGCGTTTTTTTGGGGAAATTCGTCACTTCAACCGCGTATTACCGACTTAATACTGAATACTGTATATTGTAACTTTGAACGCCTGTTCCTCAATACATTCACGAAGTCAATGCAACATGGAAATATCATTAATAACATACCAAATCGAAGAAAACGACCATAAAATAGGTCTACATGTGTATTCCAGAGGTTTACTGAGTCATTCCGGTGCTTTGTGAGTTGAATAATCGTTATTCCGATTGGCCACAATTACAGTTACACAATAACAAATACGTTCGACAATCATTTCCTGAACACATGGAAATAACTATAGATTACATAGTTCATTCATATACTCCCTATTGCGTTTCCTACCCCTGAAATACGTGATTAAACGAACAAAGTATACCTTTATGGACGTATATGCGACGCAAAATAACATATTAAGTTTATTACCCCCTAACCAACTCATAATATTTAGTATTTATTCGCTTTTTTGCTTGTTATAGCACAATACATGATCCTGGGGAGAGCACTTGACTATTGGGAGAGCACTGAGCACTCTGTAAAGTATCGGAATATAATTATAAAATGTCGATTTACGGGCATTCCTATGGGATTTCTTACATTTTCTCACATATCAATGTGAACATCAATATAAATAATCCATTGGTTAAAAGAAACCTGCGATATACTTACATAATCTGTCATTTTTCTTCACTTTTGTGTGGCGAAAATAAAAAATCCCCAGTAAAGCACCGGAATGTCACGATAAAAATTGCTCAAATAATTGGTAGAGCACCACATTTCTAGGAATAGATCCTCCACAGTGATATTTATGTAGCCCAACTATTCTAATCGCAGGATCCGGTTGTCGCGGGGTCAATATCTGGGGCAAAATATGACTTTTTCACATTTTCCTCATGCTAACCAATCTTATTTGTATGCATTTTTCGGGATAGTTCATGTGATGTTCGTCCGTCTAATCTATGTTCAATTTAACCTTTTCTTCATTTGATATGGGAGAGAGTTATGTGAGTGGTATTAAAAATGGTAAAAAGTTGCCAGATAATCGTTTGACGTTTGAGCTGTGACGTATTTCGTTAATCGTGAACTTACTTTTTCGCTGATTCAGCTAAATGTGTCGGTTTCAATACCGTTTATCAGAAACATATGGGATATTGTCACAATATGTGCGCATTTATGTGATCCGTGGCATATCTGCTATTAGATGGTTGTATTATTGTGGCCATGTGGCGTACGTAGCGCAAATATAGGGCAACAACTTACCCCTCCCCAAAACGATATTTAGTGATGCGTTCAGGGGGGTCGGAAAAAAGTGCCATGACATTAGGCTAAAAAAACTTTTTTCTGGCTCTTGGGTACCCACCACCCCCCTATTTGAAGGAAAAAATATTTTTTCCAATTTCATGCGGGGTACCCACCCCCTTTTTACCTCCAAATCTGTAATATCACACCGTTTAAGCTTGATGGTCAGTATTACAGTTACCCTATTTCCATTTCTGGTTCTTCTAAGTCATTCCAGTCTTTTGTAATAACACGAAACAGGTTCTAAAAAAAAACTTGGAAAAATCCAAAATAACACACAGAATACATGTGCTGATCAGTAAATTATTGATTGTTTCTTCCCCAAATATTGTCTAAGGTAGCTCATTATACATGTAAACAAGTATAAAAGCATTAGTGTACCTTCTTTTCATCACAGCAAGTGTAACTTTAGATGTGTCCCATAGTATCACATGAATTTATGTCAATTATGATTTTTGAAAAAATTATTAGGGCAACACCACCTGGCAATTAACTCTCCAACAATACAGGTATTCAGCTGAAATCCACTATGTATCACAAAACTAATTTTCAATTCCATTAGCTGAGATCTTGGGCTAGGTACTGTGCTAAGGCCAGACCCATGTCAAACACTCAGACAAATACATGTACTGCATGTAAATAGAAACTTGAAAATAAGACGGTCATATGCCGTCGGCAGAATAAGCTCCAAGGAGGGTGAGTTTAGTGATGCTACCCAGCATAGTGGGCTATAGCATTACGAACTTCACCATATGTGACCCTCATCTGCAGCTAGTTCTCCATGGTTGGTCGAGACCAAAATAGAATGAGGTTGTTAGAGGTTGAATGTGTTGGTGCTATACCGGGTAGTATCGCCAAATTCGCCTTCTGCAGACTTCGATCATTTTGCTGATGACCAGCACATTATATTTAGACTTGCATATATATTAAGTTATATTATATTTTCTCTCCCTTCTTTTCACTCATCTGTTCTGATTTTGTTTATTCCACTTAGCAGCCTTCTCCATATCTACACATTCAAGTTCTATGTATGCTCGCCCAATCTTTTTTCTGGGTCCCACCATCTCAAGATTGTTGTCTCAGTGATATGCATTGTTGCAGTCTACAGTCCCATGCCAAGTTCCGATACAATTTTGACTGGGTTATCTAGTCTGATCAGGTATAATGAGTAAAATTAATGCTATAAATGAATAGCTTTTTTCATTTTATTTACATTAAAGTTTATTCATGTGCTACATAACTGTCCATTTTCATCTGGAACCAGTAGCATTGGTACATGGCAATGTGATCGGATGTAAAAGGCGAATTCCTGAGATTTGGTTCGTAATCTGGATTTCTGAGAAGCATCATGCCTATATCCACACTAACTACACCCTAAGCACTGCCCTAAGTGTCATACACACCTTAACAATGATGCTGAACACTTTGAGGCATGTATATTGAAGAAATGTTGTAAGAGGAAACAATTGCGACCACTCAGGAAAAAAATTACTTTTTCGCAGCTGAACCGCCCACCCACCCCGGCCTAATGTATGGAAAAAAGTGGATGACCCCCCCCCCCCCCCCCCCCCCCTGATGCGTTTGACAAATAGTCAGATTTCTTAGATCATATCACATTCTTTTGCTTGCTAAAAGCCATCTTAAACCATATTTGTATGCCTAGTATTCCTTTGTTCAGGATTGACTTGTCTCCATTATTCAGTTTTGGAGTGTTTGCCTAAAATGGGGCCAACATAATTTAAAGAGCGCTTAGTTTTACAAAAAAATAATAGATGGTGCCAGTTGGCGTATTATGATCGGTGCGATTTGAAATGGTGTTATAAAAACTGCTAAGTATGATCCTCAAAGATATATTTGAAATTTTGGATATGATCCGTGGGTTCTTACTGGCTACATTTGCGATAAAAAATTAACATAGAACCCAATGGCGATTCTTTGTAGTTTGGATAAATGGAGCCATTTTGCTTATGATTATATATAAATTGAAATTTCGCAAAATACTATTTGTGAAACTCAAGCGCAGTTTGGGAAAAAGTTATGTGACCAGACTATTCTCACTGGCTACCGTTGTGATAAAAATTTAACATTGAACACTATAGAGAATATTTTGATATTTTACTCGAATGTTGATTGTTTATACAGCCATCAAGCTCTACTATAAGAAGAGAAGACATTCACTGTAACAATTAGTAATCTAGTAATCTATTTATTGCAATATAGCCGATATAGCTATGCTTCTAGATAAAGTACTTGACTAAAGTATGTGCACAATGATGTGTAATGCCACTGAGAAAAAGCAGCCTGCTGTATATGTTGTGTCAAATGAAAAATGATCATCAAGATTACAGTTTGACAATATGACTATATAATGAAATATTGTTATGTGATACGTGTTATCAGCAGACAAGTGGTCGAAGCCAAATTGTAAATCTTAACGAATTGTAATGTGACAAATACACTGGTAAATTATACTCCGTCATCATCGCTGCTAAGTGTCCGTCACACATACATCAGGAGAGTATTTGTTTTCTATAGAAGGCCATAGAGGCCTTATGGGGTTTTTGTCTATTCTATGATATCCCATCCGCCTTATTTGGTGTCCATTCAGCTTTATATGTTGTGCATATGTCGTTATATGCTGTCCTGTCATCTGTATGTGGCGTTCATATACATTTATATGACATGCATTAACCTGTATACGGTGTGCAAATGTCATATGGTGTCCATTCGTATTTACATGGTGTCCATTGACCTTTATGGAGGTGACTACTGTTCTTTACATGGTGTCCATTCACCTCGATATGGTGTCCATTCGCCTTTATATGATGTCCATTCGCGTTTCTATTTTGTCCATTCACCTTTCTATGGTATTCATTCACCTTCATACGGTGGGCAAATGTCTTTATATGATGTCCATTCACCTTTATATGGTGTCCATTTGCCTTTCCATTGTGTCCATTCGCCTTTATATGGTGTCCATCCACGTTTCTATGGTGTCCATTCACTTTCTCTGATGTTCATGCACATCTATGTGGTGTTCATTTACCTTTAATATGGTGTCAATTTAGATATATATGGTGTCAATTGTTTTACCTTTATTTGGTGTTGTGTTTTCTTTATATGATGTTTATTTACACTTATATGGTGCCCTTTTACATATATGTGGTGTGGTTTACCTTTATATGGTTCCCAGTCACCTTTGTATGGTGTCCTGGTGTCACTTCACCTGTATATGGTGTCCATCCACCTTCATATTTTGTCCACTTACCGTTATTATGGTGTGTATTTAACTGTATATGATGTGGGTTTTACCTTATATTGTGTCAAATGACCTTTATATTGTGTAAATTTACATTTATCTGTATATGGTGACCGCCGTTCTTTATATGATGTACATACAACTTTATATGATGTGTGTATGGTCTGTATTATGTGGAATTTCATCATGATGGAGAATGGACACCATATAAAGATATTTTCACGCCATATGATGACAATTGCGAATCATATAAACATGAATGGACACCATATACAGGTGGAACCACATAATAGAAAGGTGTATGCATATCATATGGATATCAGATGTCATCGTCTTAACAGACACCATACAAGTACAACACACCATAGCTATGGACAATATATCAAGATGAATTGAATGCACACCATATAAAGAACAGTGCTCGTCGGGTCACAACTGATTTGCACACCACATACAGGTGAATTGTCACCATATGAAGATGACTGGACACCATATCAAGGTAGAACAACATCATAGAAGGGATGACAACTACAAAAGGTACATGTAGCTACATTGTTCCATAGAGAACACAACATCGATGGATGCATGTGTGATGACGATGATGATGGAGTAGCATTTGTAAGTATATCTGTCACATAACAACTCGTTGTGATCTAAATGCACACCATATAAAGGTAAATGGGCACCATATAGACATACATGGACATCACAGAAAGTGAATGGACACAATAGAAAGGTGGAATGACACCATATAAAGGCGAATGGACACCATATAAAGGTGAATGGTCATCAGATAAAGCCATTTGTCCACCATATAAAGGTGAATGGACACAATCAAAAGGCGAATCGACACAATAGAAAGGTGAATGGACACAATATAAAGGGGAATATACATCATATAAAGGCGAATTGACACAATAGAAAGGTGAATGGACACAATATAAAGGTAGATTACGCCAATTTACGGCTATTGGCAGAATTCACTGTATTGCCCGAGACCTCAATATAATATATTATTAATATATTCATTTAGTTTATTATTAATAAATATTAGTCTTTAGAAATACATATTAATATAAATCACCATGACTAGCTATAGTAAATGTCTGGATAGTCTGACCACACCAGTTGGCTATTTACTACAGTGACCATAGCATGTATATGACCGGGGTGAAAATCGGACTCGTGTGCGCTGAACCCCCGATTTTATCGGGCCCGATTTATCCGGCAGCCGGATTTACCGGGCACAATCGGGATCGTGTGCGCCGACACTTATACCCCATGTGCACCAATGTCAGTGTCTCGATATCATTTGGTCAAATTTCTTGACATGAAACCGCGACAGACATGGCGTGAAATACATAGCATTGAGTAAACAATTTCCCATTGTTTCAATTCAACTTCAAGATCGCGGTAAAATCAAAACCGCAATTTGTAAGTGGTAAACATCTGAAAAAGACATCAGGTACATGCAGAAATTAATTGTTGTGCATATTTATTTCTATTTGAGGTGGCAATTTTTCATGTTTATCAGTATTTTAACGATAAGAGTGATGGTAATTGGGGACTATATTTTATCTAGCGCATTAAATTTAAAATAAAAAGTCGTGAATTGGCTGAGTGTTTTCTATGGCCGCACATTTCGTTGATAATTACGAGCCATTTGTTTGTCTAAATAACCTTTTTAAGTTCGAAGAGCATTAGAATGGGGATAACAGTGTGGTGTGATTTCGGAAAGGTACATGGCGAATATACTGTGGCAAATACCCGTTAATGGGCTCCGGCTCCGCCGTCGCCCATTAACTAAATTTGCCACAGTATATTCGCCATGTACCTTTCCGAAATCACAAAACACCACACTGTTATCCCCTAAATAAAATTATTGAAGATTGTAATTGTCTTTTTTTGCTGACATTAAATTAAAATAAACTAAATAAATTAAGTAAAATACAGTGAAATTATTTTTTTAATTATTTTTTATTACATTTTTGCTCCGCCGTCGCCCATTAACTAAATTTGCCACAGTATATTCGCCATGTACCTTTCCGAAATCACAAAACACCACACTGCTATCCCCTAAATAAAATTATTGAAGATTGTAATTGTCTTTTTTTGCTAACATTAAATTAAAATAAACTAAATAAATTAAGTAAAATACAGTGAAATAATTTTTTTAATTATTTTTTAATACATTTTTGCGCACGTTGGCATCTCTCTGAGTGCATTCTAGTTTTATTTGCAAACGATGCGTGTGCCCCAGTGTCCATTGGTGGAACATTTTGGAAACTAGTGGAGAGGATTTATACAGATTATAAACCAAGTTGTCTATAACCTATAGTAATTCTCACCAATAATTCTCACCAAGAACATGTATTGCATTATATTATACTATAGGCTATAGCTAGGAAAAGTTAGTATAAATGTAGGTCTCACAAAAAAACACCCCGGTCTAGACCCGGGAGTAGTTTAAATTAATACGGATCCAAATAACCACCAATACATTTTGACTCACCTCACTCAACAACTGGTGCTTCGGAAAAGGAAGTCTGCGCTATGTGTCGAGTTCACTTATACCGTATAGTAATTATCAACGATGTCGATTGATGCAGCTTATGGAAAACTAGACCCAAGTGGAGAGGATTGGTTTAAATTAGAAGTCAAGTTGGTGCGCCTGATCTTGCATCTTGCAACATGTATGTTGGTGAATGTTCCCAGGTCATTCGGGCATTTTAAACCGTATAAAAAAAACACTGTGGTAAACCATGATAAAAACAATTTGGTATTCTGTGATATTCTACCAGGGTGATTTTACTCTTGTAAAAATCATCTGGTGAACGGTCACCACATTATACGCAAAAAATTGTAAAAAATAATAACAAAAGATGAAAAATTGTTAGGCCAATGCATTCTCTTATATATGCGAGGCGACCTATGGTCGACTCGCATATATAAGAGAATGCATTGGCACAGGGTATATGGGTTGATTCACAAATCGGACCTGGCACTCAAAGGGTTAAATATAAAAACAATCCAACCCACCTAAATTATTTCATACTATCATTCCCCTTGCATCACTTGTATATTATTATATGTTATTGCCTCACCTCGGTCGAAATCAAAGGATATGTGTTATTAGCTGCCACATAACATTAAGGTGTCGTTTACACATAGCCGGTGAGCGATCTAAGCGGCGAACCCGTTAACCGGCGAAAGTTACTGCAGAGTGTTTACACATCACCGGCGAAGATACGTATATATTCATGTGTCTCCTTTACTTGTTAATAGTTTTCCTTTTAGTTCTCACTAAAATGGAATATGATATTGCTGTACACATGTAAACATCTAGCTGCTTCCTGCTAGAGGTATTGTTGGGCAGTATAGTGAAGTGAAAAATTTTAGAAATGGAAATTATTAATATCCAACTCAAACTTTCAGGTATTGCTAATTTTAAAGATATTTAAACAACATTGTTAAAGGTTTTTTTGAGGTCATAGACAATCTGTGAAGTGAGTGTCGCGCCAAAAGCATGATCATTGTCAGTTTTGAGATCTTTTTATCGCATCTACAAATTGGTGTCTAATCATTCTGATTTGATTATATATTATATATATATATAAGTTTCAACATCGCGAATCAAATGTGACACATTTTCCGTTTGCACATTATACAATAAAATATGTTTTTCATTTTATTTGGGCGTTCACTATGTCCATGTATACAGGGCCGTGGCGATGGGGGTGTCCCATCCCAACTCTAATCAAAATATTCAAAAGCTGGAAATTTCATATCTGACACGACATTAGTTTGAAATTTTACATCAACAATATGTTGAAATTGTTCTCGTAGCTTGATTTTCCGACAATTTCATAGTAGTGATTTTTGTCGACCAACATTTGCTTATTTTTTTGCCAAATTATTGGACTGAAATGGCCATCAGTTGGAAATGATCCAACCTTAGAGGTTTGTCAAGTTTGGAAAATGTCCCAACAATTGGAAATCTTTAGGCAAGTCCGGATGCTAGGATTTTAAACAGCTATCTAATTTAACTGAATCAAATCGGGGTTAAAGTTGCTTGACGTCAGACCACCAACATGTTAGGATTGGGCAATTTCCAGGTTTAAACACAGGTTCAGATCTAAAGGTAATCGCTCAATACGGGGCCGCCTAGATGATTAATGTGAGTAGAAAGTTAGATTAAAGCCCAACGGGGTGCGTACATGGATTTATGCCAACTTGTGAGTTTGGTGAGATTCAAGGTTTGGTGCAGTTGGAAATTCCAACGATGAACAGTCCCTGTGGATATATGTCCACGGCGCACTCAGATTTAGATTATTGAACTAATTGTCCATTACATTTGAATCCATTGAAACGTGCCATCCCATTTCTTCCATATATATGAACATACATGTACATGAACACACACATTTAATTCCCTCGAATGCGCAACAAATGTACCATGCACAAGCAGAGTACGTGTACCATCATCAGTTAGTATTTATAATAATAGCTTATACTCAGGTATATATCCTTTATTATCCTCCGTTACACGAAGAGCTTATGAGCAAACATAATTCAAATATTTACACAAGTGGGATGAACAAGTGAAGAGGACATATAAAAATGAATACATAGTCAGACAGAAATCAAATTCAGAGCGACAGACATGCAATGTACAAATACGCAGACAGACATGCGATTGGCGATTGGCGACTAATGTATCACAAAGAAGTTGAACATGTAAGTTTTCATAGCGTGTGTTTAATTTCACTTGGCATTAACACGAATATGTCTGAGCCTATCTGAAGAAGATATAGTGGATAAATTGTCGTCGTAGAGTGTCTCGCAAATTGATTGTCAACAAATATAAAGTTATATGCTTGAAAATTGTTATTTACAGAACTTTCTGAGCAAAATAGCATTACGACTTATGGATAATAAAGGGGCACATGCACATGGAGATTAGTTAAGGATTGACAAGCATAATTGCTATCTACGACGAGATTGATCTTCTTTTGTATACTATGACCACATCCCGTAGGAATTCCTCACCGCGAAGAGCGAAAACTCGTTCAGGTTGAGTATTTTTCTCCTGATATCGTCAGACGGGATAGAAAGTAATACCATCACTTGGTCCTTCTGTGGGAGAGAATCAATGAATAAAAAACATGGTATGCCGAAAATGTCAATTAACGAAAACCACATTTGGATTCTCGACTCTGAAGTCGAAGAGCAATCAAGTAAGGCATGCTCAACAATATCAACATAAACTTTGCCACACTGTTTGCAATGTCCGCATTCTGGGGAGGTACGTGTATATAGGGCCAGAAGCTTCGCCGTAAGCAAGAATTTGTGTTTTTCCTGTGGCTGTGATCTGCAAGATCTCCAAAGAATGGATTTTGACATTATATTATGATTTTGTGCGAACGTTGTTAGTGATTCAGTGCTTCTCATGCGCTCTTCGCATTCACGTTTTTGTATATCGTTAATGCGTTGTGTGGTGATTGTTTTCCATTCACATTTGGATGGAAAATTACCATGTGTGGCGTATTTATAGAGATATGAACATAACTTGTACCGTTTTAGTATAAATATAACATCGTTAACCCTTTACCCAACAAACCGGCCAAAACCGGCCAAATAAAGCTTCAACAGCCTAAAATATCTTCGGTCTGTCTCAATAGAACCATACAAATATGGATATCATTGGAACCGGCTCCTTGACCACATTGTGATAGTTACAGTTAGCCCTGTACCAATGCATTCTCTTATATATGCGAGTCGACCATAGGTCGCCTCGCATATATAAGAGAATGCATTGGCACAGGGCCCTTCTGTTGGGTAAAGGGTTAATAAAAGAAGTCATAAGTTGACGTTTGCGAAAGGTGGTCGGCCAATCGTGATGAGAAGATTTCTTGCGACGATTTGCCTTGCGTCATACTACAGAGTTCCCAATAAAAACATAGTTTTCGTTTATCAACAATCGACGACAAGGAACTTGTTCCAAGGAGCGATTGGACGACATCAGTTCGGGATCTTGTGGGCAATCCTTGTATGCGTTTGAGGCAGAACCTATGTGCTCGTCCCAGATATGTCAAATTTGACTCACTGAGCCCACACATTAGTTCTGTCCCATACAGACTTCTGGGTAAAACAACCAAAGAATAAATTGTAAGGCAGCTAAGTGGGGTAATCCAACCAGCATACATACCGGCGTTACTTAACATTTTCTCACAGATATGACTGGAGAACTTGCTAGCATGTGACTCGCGATGTAAAGGTATGCCAAGGTGTGTACTTTTGTCAGATTCGGATATGGGTTTGTCGTTGAGGATCCACGTATTTATCGTGCGATTTCTAGCATTACAATTTGTTTCATTGAACACGACCACCTTATATTTGCTAACACAACAATATTGCTCGAGTTAATTGTTGAAAGGCAATCATCCGTGACGGCATGACACCAGATAAAGATCTAACTTAAATGCAGAGCGAATTAGAAACTATGCGACAACAAGTTGCTTGTATTGAATAATTTAATCAAAAAAATGAAAACCGAATAGCTGCATAGCCGGTTAGATGTAATTCTTACCCGGCGAAGTATAAACACTCTATTGTTATCGCTAAGCGGCTAAAGCGAATATGATCTTATCCGGCTAATGTATAAACACCCCCTAATACTAGAGAATGTAGAACATAGTTAGATCTATGTTATTCCACAAGATAACATACAGCTGGCCTTTACCAGAAATTAGCCTTCAATGGAAAGGATCAATCATACAATAACTCGAGACATTACATCGCACTAATAAGCAATGAACAGTCGAACACACACTATTATTTCACCCAATTTGGGTGTTTATATCATAGTGGATTTTGAAGTGATGTGTGTGTCGAAAGAAAATAGGTCGAGGATTTGGGTAAATATTATCCCAAACTACATTTCGAAGTATCGACGGTCTTGTTGTTTATTTCGAGGAATAATACCGCATCAGATGAATTCAGCCCAAATATATTGACAGGTGTCGAGGGTCTAACTCTATACTGAGCAATAAAAAAGTAATATAATAAATACCGAGTAGATTTAATTTAACGCCAATGGGTCGTTTATGTGCGTTTAAGAGTGTATTGATGTCTAAAGCAATTTAAATAACGATCTTAAAATGAATTGGCCGGTATATTTGATTAGTTATCAGGGTTGTAGTTGCATAAATTAGAATATATCTTATTTTTATGCTAAGATAATTACGTGGTATTTGTTAGGGTTTCATCGGTATTGCGGTTAACACAAATCCCATATATGGAAATTCCAAATATGGAAATTGACTTGCGCATGCGCATAACAGATACAATGGTCTTACTTTAAACGAAGCAATAAGCGATTGATAACAATAAACACGGATGCAGTTAAATAACGGAATTGCATGGCGGTGTATTGTGTCTTTAAGAGTGTGTTGATGTCTAAATGGATGCGATTAACTATTTAAAAATGATTTCGCCTACATATTTCGATTATCATGTCCGCAGTTCGATCATGAAACAATATTTCTGACTTTTATGTTAAGTTTATTGCTTGGTGTTTGTTTCCAATCAGATAGCTGCATTTGGTAATCTTGATCGCATTGAGCAGAGATATTTATAGCGTCGGTTCTGCAAACGAAGCGAAGAAATGTTGTCAAGTTCCATGTCTAAATACGCGTCTTATTCTCACTTATACCGTATTTACATCAGTTTTATTCTATTTGTTGTTGTGTATTGCATTACTTTGATCAAGGTTGCGCTTGTGTTATTCTCACAAAAGGTAAATTTGATGCGTGTTTGATGCGTGTTTACATATTCACAATTCCGTCTGCCGTGTACAGTCTGCGACGGAATTCCACATGTCCGAGCGCCATTGATTCCTTAAATTACGAGACTAATTAATCGAATGAGGTCAAATTTTCGCATATAACATGACTAGTATGTTATTCTGCACCATTCTGACGAGTGCCGACTTTCAGTTCGCATTATTTTCGTTTTTATCGAAATATAACCGTTCCCTATGGAGATTCCCATGTAAATGTTTTCAACCAAAACAAATTTATTGTTTTGCCAATTTCAAGTTAGTTTATAGCATGGTCAGGGCATAATTTGACGTATCGAGTGATGGTAGACGTTCCTTGAGTGTGCACAAAACATTTTGGTCCCAACGAAGCAGGCTAAAATCCTGAAATTTGTCAATTTTACTTTGCGTGTGAAGAAAATATTGATTTAAACTTCCAAAATTGGTTGAAATATGCTCAACAACATTCAGTTGAATGGTGACATTATTTATAGTCACCGACTAACTTCCACAATGAATCAATTTTTTTTTTATTGATGACAATTATGTCGCGAGAGATATAAATGTAAATGTTCTGAAGAAAATGTTAAATTTTAGCTGATTTTAATTAATTTACTGATTAATATTTGTTCTGAAGGGTATCGGTGTTGGGCAAGATTCTGGCCTGCATCTTGGGGGGCAGAGTGCTGCTCAAATTTCAATTTATATTGACAAAATTATCGCGAATAATTTGTCGATCGATTAACATTTTTTGACATTTGCTTATTATCAATTCTGAAGGGTATCGGGTGGGGAGAAATCTGTCCTGTGCCTTGGGGGGGGGGGGGTGGAGTGCTACCCAAATTTCAATTATTGACAAAATATTTATAAACACCGACTAACTTCCACGATGAAATAGATATGTTTTTATTTGTGACAATTATGTCGCGATAGATTACTATATAATTCTGGCACCATCTCTAGAGATAATTCAGATCGTGACCCCCCTCCCCCCATTTTATAGCTTTGGTGCAACAGTACAGTACTACAGTTGTGATGCATCATAGGTCAACATTGGTCGTTATCGCTCTGCTAATTAATATCATTCCATGAGTATGAACTCCTAATTCCCCATATAGCCCACCCTACCCCCCGCCCCAATTTAAATTTACTTAGGCTTGAACATACCAAGTTACGCTGCATACGGTACACACCAGACATCGCAAAATGTAAACGCGCTTCAAGCTTGCATTTACTGAGAAAAACACAGGTGAAAACACCGCTACATAGGAAATGTTTGCACAGGAAGATATGTGAACTCGTATCTGTGAGGTGAACTTGTTCAAAAAGAAAGAAAGGTTCCAAATCAAGTTTCTGTCCAAATCCTCAAATACACTGATGTGAGGTTTAATGATAACTCCATTTATCACACAGTGTTAGAGTGAAAGACAACAACTGGAATGCGTTTTATAGCTACCTGTTTAGAAAATCATAATTATTTACAGGAAGCCGAAACAGTAAAGGGGTGACAATTTTTTTAGGCACAATAACCGCCTATACAAATGTAGGCCAAAAGGGGGAGAAATCAATCGAATGCGTATGTCCCAAAAAAAAACAGGGAGGGAGGGTTGTCAACACAAGTGACTGTCTTCAGCAAAGAAATTATTGGAAAGAATATTTAACGCAGTATAACTGCGCGCATCCCCCGGCCCAAGATATAGTTCCTATGATTCTGCTCTTCAAATTATCCCCATTCGCTAACTAAATAGCAATACTGCCAAAATACTTGTACTTTATAATTATGTTTTATTTTCGTCTAAGTACTTCGCAATATCAGTGTATAGCTTACTTATCTGAATTGTCATGCGGTATGATGTAGTGATATATACGAGTGAAAGATCTCGTGATCAAACATGATTATGTTTGTACCCAATTTTTGGTTTAAGTTTACGCATCTATAACCCTATGCGATAAAATACGTCGTTTTGTACGACTATGTTATATCTACATAACCAAAACAAGGATGTGAGGTTTAATGATAACTCCATCTACATAACCAATATAAAGATGTGGGGTTTAATGATAACTCGATTTACATACAGGTATCCAATATAAGGATGTGAGGTTTAATGATAACTCGATCTACATAACCGATATAAGTATGTGAGGTTTAATGATAACTCCATCCACATAACTAATAAATATGAGTGAAATAAAACTGGCTAAAAATGAAATTCCCTGCAATTTGAATATATACACGATTTGTTGTGCCCCCCCCCCCCCACCCCCTGACATACTTCAAGCTATTTTACCCACATTTTGGGCACATTTTTGGCAATTTGGTGGGAGGGACGTAACGGGGGGGGGCACATTCGACGGCGACTGTATTTTACCTCTGGCTGTCGCAGGGTGTCGCTGGTCTTTGGAACTTTGAAGCTCAAAGATTGCGTGGAGGCCTTTGCACGATACATACATGTAATACATACATGTACGATGCCACACAGGCACAAAACCTTTATTGTTGCAACACGGATGCGGAAAGGTTAAAGGTGTTCAATCTGATTCGATAGTGCCCCCCCCCCCATATAATCGGATTCAAAAAAGGTTTTACAAATGCCACTTCAGTTATCAATTTATTAGTTGCTAAAACATATTCCTAAAGACTGTCGACTATAGTACAAAATTGCCTTATTAGCCACATACAGCTTCTTCATTTTAGTTATCCATCTTCATTCGCAATTTGGTCCGATATCAGCAACTTGTCAACAAGGGGAGGCCAAATTCATATTTGATAACCAATTACGCCTAAAAGCTTCAGTGTAATTCAGATTTCAATTACACTTAAGTTTAATAGCATTGCACTTTAGCATAAATCAAATTCCATATTTCAAAACTCCCCTGGAGCTGAAATAGAGCAGCCAATTACTGATGCTAGTAACTTTTATATATATATATACCTTAGATGATACCATTATATGTAAGGTAGTAAGTCTATGAAAACATATTACGTTTAAGCATAATGGCACTACACTTAAGCGTAATAGAGTTGTGAGTGAGTTATTATGCTTAAGTGAAAGTGTATTACGCTTAAGCGTAATTAACTATTAAAATTTATTTTGTTCTCCCATAGTCGACTGCCTATTCGGACACTAATAATTCTCAATTGTGACAAACAACAGATTATTAAAATCAATCTGATACTTTAGATCGGTTATTTGGCTCGAATAAAATAGTGTTGCCCACCAAATAAATATACAATTGAGGGCCGTTTAATCCGATTATCTATTTTAAAGCACTATCGAATATAAAATCTGAAATTGTTAAAAAAAAAACATATATACAAATATATATAGAAATGATAAACAACTTTTAAGTTTCAATGTGCATACTGTATTTGCTAAACAAGCTAGATAAAACATGATAATTGGTACTTTTCACACCCAAAACTACCAACGTATCCCAACGTATCCCAACACTTTAACTCAATCTGTCTTTAGATTCAATATAAATATTTGACATTTCCACAATGAAATATTTCATCGATATATAACAACCAGACCAGATGACAGGCAGATAACACACATATTATCTCGATAAGCGACTTGCCAATCTCGACCGGAAGCGCCGCCATCTTGATATGACGTATTTGTCCCCGCATGTTTTTCCAGCGTCGTTATCTATTTTCGATTCGCGATGCCTGCATTTCTGTTATATCTCATATGTCTCTGTGAGAACAATGGTCCCTGCGTGTTAACAATAATTTGGTGGTTATTTTAAAATTACATCTATAGTACAAGGGGGTTTAGACAGGAACATAATAATAAAATAATAATAAATAAGCCTACATATGGTAGTAAAATGTACGATTGTCTGTCTCCAAAGCATGTATGTGCTCAATATATACTTCTCTCTCTCTCTTATAGAATATAGGAATGGTCGACAACTATTAGATCATTTCATTAATATCTACTCTGGCTACGCACGTAGAGATTATATTCCACCCGTTTAAAATACGGGAACTGTGTTATGTTCTGAAGGTGAACTAATTCATAGAATTCAACACACAAAGCAGGGAATATATTTCTTTGTTCCTTAATAATCTATTTCACAGTAGGGGCCATGGTACCAATTCCAGATTACATGAGTTTTGCCACGTTTGTGAGTCAATATCGAAATAAACGTTGCATTGATTATCCGGAAGAAATTCCACGACTGTAAGCTAGGGAAGGAAATCAGACTTGACTCAATAATTTGATATAGTTCATGCATGCAATCTCGAACTGTGACCTACACTTACTGCGGAATACCGGTACATTATTATTACCGATGAACACTTATATTACTAAGAAATATATTATAGCTGCAATGTTTTATCAATGTTATAAACTTCCCTATCAGAACATGAACATGATTTTAACTTGTGAATTATTATCTCTATACGGACGTAGTCAGAGTAGAGATACATTACATGCAATGATCTAGCCAAATATATAACCTCCCTGGCCAGAGGGGTCTGCATTTTTTTTCCAGACACAAGGCGGGTGGGCGTGTGTCGGGGCCGGAAAAGGTGAGGAGTCCAATTTTGTTCCTACGCTAATATTTACTCATGCTGTTTACTCATATACTTTTATATACATGAATATTATCTATATATATGGTCTGAGGATCTAATAGCGGTACAAATGCAAGTATTCTGGCAAATATAACTCGAAATTGCCATTGGAATTCACATCAGATCCATTCCTTGGGTGTGAAATAATACTGTAGGTGTGTATTGTGTAGCAATGTGGTGACTGATTGGAGGTCCAGGGCCTGTCAGTATGCGGCTAGAAACTATGGTTTGATGTCTGGAAATACAAGTTGTTATATACTACATGGATTAAACCCCATGTTTGCTTTTTACATTATAATTATAATTACTCCGTGTGTCTATAGTACGCCTGTCGCTCACATGCGGGCTAATAGTTTTACGGGGCTGAAGCCTTTTTTTGGCTGAAGGGGTCACTCTCACCAAAAAAGGTGCCGAATGGTACACAGGGTTTGTAAATGTGCTGAAGGGCACACACGGGTATATATACACAGGATTCTGGTCTGCACTAACACCGTTCATTAAACTGTGTTTATGAAAGTCTGGCGGCCATCATATTTGTTTTCAATTGATTTTAGTGTTCATTGGAACGTAACAATTAATTACAGAACTCATGACAGTCACGAAAAGTAAACGTCATTTAGAACGAGATTTAAAAACATATGTATTCTTCAGCACAATTTCAAAATCTGTGTACCCTTCAGCACTTTTTTGTGAGAGTTACCCCTTTATAGAACAGCGGCCAAACGCCAAAAGTTGTTGGGTACCCCTACCCACGGTAGAACAAGTTAAAACCAACTTTCTTTGAAGGAGAAATATATACTGTAGACGAAAATGATAGTGAAATATAACGGAATTGGTGGTGGCTATTCTCAAATCGACCATGAATGATACCCACCAGTGACTTTTCCCAGAAATTAAGGATTTTGGTAAAGTGAGCACTGCGGCTATGTCCTAAGTTATTAGCCCACATTGTAGGCGTCAAAATGACTACAAAATACCATATCTATACCTAATATGCAAGAAGTGTTGGTTAATTTTGATTTTCGTGCCATTTGGAACCGAAACATTTATTTTTTGTTGAAAAATCTCTCTTTTTCAAAACAATTATATTTTTCGAACATTATCATTCAAACGGATATTGCAATAATATTGAAATATTTAGTCCATATGGTGTAGTAGTTATCTGCCAAGCATATGAAGAAAGAAGTTAACAAAACTTTTGAACGGTTTGCGAGATATTGGATTTTAACTACCCCTCCCCAAACACGTTTTTGGTCGAAAAAAATACATATTTTTGATAATGACAATACAAACATTTTCGAATTGATCTGAATGGGACCCAATATGAATCTTGTACTGAAAGTGTTGTCCAGAGATGCCGTTTAATCGATTACAGATGTATTCAGGCTTTCAGACCTCCAGTTACAACAACAACAATTATTTTATTGATAACAGTTAATTTTGCATGCATTAACATGATGTTAAGTACTAAAACCTTTGTTATAAACAATAGGTGACCAACTATATAATTCATATGGCTCAGTAGTTATCTGGACATCACAAGTAGAAAGAATTTGACAGAAATTGTCAACGGTTTTCAAGATATTGGAATTAGGTACCGCTCCCCCGGACGCGATTTGGTAGAAAAACTACATATTTATGATAACAAGACAGACCTTTCTAAATTATTCTAATGAGCATCTAATCATTATTCGTGTGACGAAAACCTGATCCGTAGACACCGCGAGCCTGGTTTTAGATTACCTCAGGTTTCCAATTAAACCCCCAGTTACAACAACAACACAATATTTTATTTATGACATGTAATTTTATATTAACACATATCGATTTGAGCAACTGAAGTATTTGTTCTAAACGACACATAATATAGACTAACATAATCATACAGAACAAAATCATTGTTTCTCCCCGCCCTATTAGACGTCCTGAACACACCACGAACTGAACAAAATATGATCTCAGTATTAAGAATCATGCAAATATAAAGGACAATTACATAAGGAAATATACAATGTTTATGGATGGGTTTGTTCCCGAAACAGTGTGGCACTTTGCTTGGCAAATATGAAGGGCGAATTTGCTATATTTTTCGAGAACACTACCCAATTTAAAGACTTCAACGCAATACGAAATTAAGCTATATGATCTCTAATTCTCTATATTAACCGAGAGCTTGGCGGGAATGTAGTTCTATCAGATAATACATAATTTGTATGGATGGGTTGTGCATGTGTCGCTTTACACAAAGTGGCTGTTAAATAAGAAAGACGAATTTGCTGTTTTAGGCCCCCCTACACAATTGAAGTGTTAAAGTTGAACAACTCACGAACTGAAATGATTGCTGTAAATATTAACTGAGGATGTGGGCAAAATTAGTAATATCGGGGAGCATACATGGTGTTGATGGATGGGTTGGTTGGATCCAGAAAGCCTTTAGCACTTTACGAAAATCGGATGGCAAACTCCAAAGGCGAATATTTTTTGTTTTATGAGACCCCTTTATATGCCCATTTAAACTCTTGAACACACCATGCGCCGAATATTCATGCTTTTATTATTAAATCACAGTGTGAACGAAAGGTAGTGCTATCAGGGTATATACATGTTGTATGGGTAGTTTGGTTCCCAAAATCCTAGGGTACTTTACAAAAGGCGGCTGGCAAAAACCAAAGCTGAATATTTTCTTTGAGCATCCTACCCCATTTAAAGTCTTAAACACACTAATGGGTGGACATGTTCTTAATATTAACTGGGCTGTGAACAAATGGTATGTAATTCAGGAAATATACCTCTTGATTGCACGATGGCTGGCTTCCCAATGTCTGGGGCACTTTACAAAAAGAGAAGGCGAAATATCACTGTTTTGGGTACCCACAACTCTTCTAAGCTCTTTAGCACACACTGAACCGAATCTATATACTCTCATGTATTATTTACAATTTGTATGGGTGGTTTTGTTCTCGAAATCCTGGAACACTTTACAAAAGGCGGCTGGCGAATACGAAATGTAATGTGTTAGGGCATACTACCCCATGTGCAGTCTTGGGACACACAATGAACCGAAAGGATGTGCTCCCATTATTAACTGCGTGTGTAGAGAAATGGACGCTATATAAAAAGTATAGTATACCAGGGTCTTGAATGTATGGGTCAACAAAAAGTTGTTGATGATAGAGAAAGGCGAATACTCAGTTTGGGTGGGGGCCCATTAACCCATTTAATATCTTGATCAGAGCATGAACTGAAGTTATATTCTCTCACTTAGGGTCTATTCTCATTGCACACGCGCGTGCGATTAATCGCAGCGTTTTTTAAGGTCGAGCGACTCTATATGTGTGTTCGATTGCATTCCTTCCTCCCACTGCTAAGTGGTCCCCCAATAGGGGTGGGGGTCTGACGAACACATTCATACACAGGGCTAGGGTGGGTTGGAGGCTGATAAAGTACTTTTGGTTGGGGTGACCACATATATATGCTGACATATTAACTTTAATTTTCCTCAGTTAGATTTACTCAGGTATAATTTGAGTATAACTAGCCGTGCCATCAAAATGACATAAGTTTTGAGGACACAATTTATATAGCTAATTATAATTAAAAATAGAGGGTTCAATTCCATGTAGTTGGGCATAAATATGCATATTTTATTCCAGCTTGTAACGAACATAACACTATATAGTACGAGCACAACACAGATTACAGGAGTTTTGTGTATAGTATTGTTATTATCACTCAATATTATCAAAAGTGTACGATTCAAGTGGTTGAATTAGGTCTGACAAAAATCGTCTTTCTGAATAAAGCTCATTTAAAACAGTTGTACTCAAACATGATATCCAGTAATAATTATGGGGAAAGAGGGGATGAGACCCCAGTTTGTTTGAGGAAAAACAAATAGATTTGCATGCAGGGAGGATGGTAGACCCATGGTTGGGAGGGATTTTCATGTTAACCCTGTGTATGAAAGTTTTTTTCTTTCTTCAGACCCCCCCCCCCCCTCCCCCATCATCGAGTGCTTATTTGTATAGCCGCTGGCAACAGTGACAACGCGGTACTATAATTTATAATTGACGAACCACCATTCAAATAGAATAAGTGATGGGACTCAGAATTCGACCTTAAGAGTCACAAACGCATCGTTTAAGGTCTCATTCTGTCGCCAAGACGTTGTTCGCATGAGCGATTGATTTCAATTTGATCGTCATCATTCGGTGGCTTATCATCAGTGATCGCACATGCTAAACGGCACATTACTATCACTCTATATATATTCACAATGTTGGGTACAGTTTTGCGCGAGACTGACAGGTAATATAATTCGATTGAATTCTACAAAAATCACCACGGATGCTAGCTATACGTAGGAAACTTATTTCCAAGCCATTTCCTTTTTTTTTTACATTTATTATTTTATCGCCCATCAGTTATGAGAATGACTGTACCCGGATAGTATATGTGACCGAGTAAACCATGACATTCTCTGTAACGGCTATCTCAATGACGAGGCTGATTGCAATAATGATTGGTCACGAATAGGACGTGGCTGATTGAGGAAGATAATTGATCACGAATCGCACTGCGTTAATATGTTAACACGCACCTTAAAAAACGCTGCGATTAATCGCACGCGCGTGTGCAATGAGAATAGACCCTTAGCTGAGTGTGTGATCGAAAGATATTGCTGTCATGGAATTCTTAATTGATACATGGGTGATTTGGTTCCCTCGAAATCCTGGAACACTTTACAAAAAGCGGCTGGCAAACAAGAAGGCGAATTTTCTATGTCTTGAGGACCCCACTATCCAACTTGAAGTCTTAACAAAATCATATGCTCTCAATGTTAACTGAAGTTGTGTACAAATGGGATTATTATCTGGCAATACGAATCTGTTATGGATGAGATGGTTCCCGATAGCCTATGGCACTTTGCAACAAATGGTCAGCAAATGAAAGGGCTAAATTTTACTCTCAGGGGACTCCATCCCTATCTGAAGTCTTGAACACAACACTAGCTCAAGGCATTAGCTATCCATATTACCCGAGATTGTGGCCGAATGGCAATGGTCTCGCGACCCGCCGTTCGCGAGAACACCGTGGCACCTTACACAAAGCAGATGGCAAACGATGAAGGCGAATTTTAAGGGACCCCTACCCCATGTAAACAATCGAACCTACCACGAACTGAATGGATGTGCCCTCATGGTCAAACGACGATATGGACAAATGGCTATTCTATAAAGAAATACACAATTGTTATAGATGGGTTAATACCCGACAGTCAGGGACACTTTACAATAAGCGACTGAAAAATAAATAATGCGATGTTTCAATGTTTGTATTACCCCCTTCCCAATTTGAAGACAAGAACACACCACGGATTTGAACGATATCATCATTGACTGCGTGTATGGACAATGGCGAGTTAATTGTACAAGGACGTAAACAATGTAAATAGATGGATTTGGGTTCTGAAAGAATGAGCACTCAACGAAAAGTGACTGGAAAATATGAAAGACAAAATTTTGAGGACCCCAACTTTATTTGAAGTCTTGGAAGACACCACATGGTGAAATGATATGACCCCAATATTAATATATGGACCAAAGGTTAGTTTTTATCAGAATATACATATGTGTTGGTTCCCGAAAGTCTGCATCATGTGGCACTCCACAACAAGCGGCTGGCAAATGTTTACTGTTGTATGTACCCCTACCCTATTTGAGGTCTTGAACACATCATGTACTGAAGGGATTATGAATTCAATATCAACATATATTGTGGCCGAAACTATGCGATATATAAGTATGTGGTAGTTCTATCCGGAGGTAAACAATTTATCTGGGAGGGAGATTGTATGGGGAAAATTAGGATGTAATCCAGTTGGAACTGATGGGATACAATGATATACACATAGTTTCGTTAGAGCTATTTGGACGCAATGCTACACAGATAATGTTGTTTTCGTCATTGATACGCCCGTCGGCGTGAGATTGCAGACGATCTGGAGGTGGTAAATTTCGCGCTCAGCAGGGTTTCAATGCTTTTCACGATGTTTTAACAAATGGCAGCATTATGGAAATCGCTTTGTTTTCGAGATAAATGTTTGAACCCCGTCAACTATTTTAATATTTTCGCGCTGACTGAGTTGCTGTACATAAAAAGAGTATTTCTGATAACATTACATTCAGTATGGCGCATAGAAGTTCTGTCTTAGGACCACTGTATTCCAAAAAGTAATGATATGCTTTTTCTATTTGCCGCAATGACAGGGAGGGGACGTTTTAATGTGATTACTCAATTGGCCATAGTTCAAACTACTGCATTTCAATCTTAAACGCGAATGGAGTACTTGTGCATCTATACGTCGGACATGCTGGGTTCTCCAGCTGTCCAATTATTGTAATCTCTGTATACCATTATTGTTTTTTTTTTAGAATAAACTATTGATTGGTTGATTGATATGCGACACTTATTGTATGTAATAGCAAATAAAATGCGTTGTTGTAATTTGGGGTCTGGAAGCCTGAACACGTCTTTAATCACTTAAGCAATGTCCCCGGGCTCAATTTTCAGCAAAAGAATTTTTTTGGGTCCCAGTATGATCAATTGGGAAGTTTGGTAAAGTTCTGAACAAAAATATGTAATATTTCGACCAAAAACGTGTTTGGGGGAGGTGTCGCTAAAATCCATTATTTCGCAAATTGTTCTAAATTTCTGTTAACTTCTTTCTGCATATGCTTTACAAATAACTGCATCATCATAAGAATTAAATATTTGGGCATTATAACAATATCCATTTGAATGAAAATGTTCGAAAAATAATATTTTTATGAAAAAGTGCGATTTTTCAGCAAAAAATAAATATTTTGGCTCCAAATGGCAGGAAAATCTAAATTAACCAACATTTTTTTTCATATCAGGTAGAAGTATGTATGATGTAGTAATTTTAACCCCAACAATATGGGCAAATGGGCTAGGACATAGCCACAGGACTCGCTTTACCAAAAGCGTTAATTTCTGGAAAAAGTCACTGGAGGGTATCGCTCATCGTCGATTTGACAATAGCCACCACCTATTCCGTTATTTTTCAATTTCTCTCAAATTCTTTCTACTTGTGTTGTCCAGATAACTACTGAGCCATATGTTATATAGTTGGTCACGTTGTTTATAACAAAGGCTTTAGTACTTAACATCGATGTTAATGCATGCAAAATTAACTGTTATCAATAAAATAATTGTTGTTGTTGTAACTGGGGGTCTGAAAGCCTGAACACATCTGTAATCGATTAAACGACTTCTCTGGACAACACTTTCAGTACAATATTCATATTGGGTCCCATTCAGATCAATTCAAAAATGTTTGTATTTGTAATGACATTATCAAAAATATGTGGGTTTTTTTCGACCAAAAACGTGTTTGGGGGAGGGGTAGCTAAAATCCAATATCTCGCAAACCGTTCGAAATTGTTGTTAACTTCTTTCTTCATATGCTTGCTAGATAACTACTACACCATATGACCTAAATATTTCAATATTATTGCAATATACGTTTGAATGATAATGTTCGAAAAATATAATTTGTTTTAAAAAGAGCGATTTTTCAACAAATAATAAATGTTTCGGCTCCAAATGGCACGAAAATCAAAATTAACCAACACTTCTTGCATATCAGGTACAAATAAGGTATGCTGTAGTCATTTTAACACCAACAATGTGGGTAAATAACTTAGGACATAGCCGCAGGGCTCACTTTACCAAAATCGTTAATTTCTGGGAAAAGTCACTGGTGGGTATCGTGCATCGTCAATTTGAGAATAGCCACCACCAATTCCGTTATTTTTCACTATGATTTTCGTAAAGAGTATATATTTCTCCTTTCAAAAAAGTTAGTTTTAACTTGTTCTACCGTGGGTAGGGGTATCTCGAAAACTAGAGCTCTTTTTCGATTTGGTCGCTGCACTATTAGCAATATTATGCCAATGATGTTCCATGACAATGATAACTGAGTCAGGCCATGCCTTTATTATTAATTAAAACAATTTTATCGCCAATTAAAATATATATAAGAACAAGTTAGGTAATCTATTGAATATAGAGGTATCAATTCGACCCCACATTTCGCCGCCACGTACATTACACAACTGTCCCCAGAGGCGTTATTTCGCTAAAATCCGTTTCAGATTCTGGATCCAGATTACAGATTGGTCCCCGTACGACTTGGTTCGGCAAAAGAACAGACCACAAATTTGCAGAATCAGTAAACGAACAGACCGTAATCCTAATTTCGTGGTAATCCGATTTGGATTCGGATTCCGATTACGGACTCAAATGTTCGTAATGTAAACAAACCGAGATTCCGCCACATCAGAGTTTAAAAACACAATAAAACATAAGAATCCGTCTCTTGTGTACAAATTATTGCAGAATATAAACGATCTATATCAAAGAATTTTAAATGCGGAGACAAATTTGTTTTATTGAATGTAAACTGGGAGAATATTACTGAAATTAGCCAAATAATAACGCTATTGATAGTAACGCTGGGGGAGCGCTTCGGTTGATGGCAAATCATTGTTGATTGTCACTTTCATATGTCCATTTCATAATTCCATCCTTAAAATACCGCCCGAACGCATGTCGATTTCGAATTCGGCGGATACGTCACCATTGACCGAATTCATATGAACCTGCATGGATATGTCTTCTGCTGTGTTCGTTATTATAATGTTTCTTCTTATTCAAGAAATAGTAGGATTATATGGTATCGATGGATTATCAGATACACGTATGTACTATCATCTAGTCTTAAAGTTATAGCAATTTTAACATGCATGTTTTGTTTCGTTAAATGCAGTCGTTTTGCGCAATAGTCTCTGTATAGACAACAGACACATGTTCTAGGGACGTGGCTAGAAGTTTCCTCAAATTTCCGGCCAACTGCACGTACCCCCCCCCCCCCCCCCCCCCCCAATTGAACCAAACATCAATCTCACAGGTTTGCAGGATTCAATTTGCTCTCCTTGGAAATATCCAATCTGACAAACACTAAGATTGGAAAATTACCAACTTTTACTGGTTGAAAAAAATCAAACAATGAGAACAATGCCAACCTATATATGGTGTCAAATTAATGTCCAACTAATGTTGTGTCATGCATGAAATTTCCGACTGCTGGAATGTACCAAAGTTTAGTTTAGATATATTTATTTCAAATATATGTCAAATTTAGATAACACATGATATATAACACATACATTTGTTTATACATACAAAGGAATTGGGGGACAAGTACTGACTCACTTAAGGGTACCCCCTCTCCCATATGTTATTACACTGAAAAAATAAATAATTAGTAATGGCAAAGCAACATGACTACCAAAACAAGTTGAACATATATACAGATCACTGGACACCCCTCTCCCGAGTTAGTCATAAGTTTGTATATGTATTTATTTAAAATCGGGTTTGTTTGTTGCGTTTGCTGGCTTGTAAGTGTCATTATTTGGAACAGTTAGTAAAAATAATCCTGATTTTCCTCACGTATGAATGACTGCACAGCTAAGCAAATTGTACCAAAGTTCGTGGTGGGGGTCGAGACACCCAAGCAACCCCTGTCGTCACGTCCCTGTTCAACTGACAAGTTTCCTGTGTTCTTCACAACATCTTCGGAATTTGATTCAGGATGCCTATAGAGCTGTCATGTTTAGATATGCTTGCCCTCATCAATAAACACACTTTAACTTGAAAAATAAGATACGATTAAGTCGGATTGGCAGCAAATTATGTGCCGTGTATATACACATAGAAGAAAAGCATGACTTTCACAACAAACATGAACTTTATAAATATAAGATACAAATGATACTTGTGTCAAATACAAGAGCCATGTTTGACGCTGGGAGAACATTAAACGTAGTTTCGGAGACCACGTGGATTTCAAAATCTGACCTAGAATCCGAAATTAGCTCCGCCCCTCGTAATCGGCTTTGGATTCTCAATCCGGATTTTAGCGAAATTACGGCTCAGGTAAGGCTACCGCGATAGGATATAGTATCATATAAGCAGATAGAGTTATTCCCCTTGAGTAGCCTGCTGCCGCGGCCTCGCGGGTACCAGCCGTTGTTTGAATAAACATTGCGTAACATGACACGAGACTCTGGAGATTCCTAGTTAAAATGTTATCTTTTCAGTGTGCGCTCAAACTTCTAAATCAACTATGCATTGTTAAATATACAACAATTTCTGTATAGTTTGACTCTTCAGTTACAAAAATCGGACGGTAAACACTCAAATTATAATAATATTATATATTCGTATACTAGTATCGATCTGCCGGTCGAAAAATGTTAAGCAAGACAGAACAAGTGAACTGCATTGCATCATAGCCGCATGGGCCGGGAGTGGGGCTTGGAGGGCTGCAGCCCCCTCCCAACGTTTTGAAAGCTCAATATTCAGGCAAATTGAATGGTATTTCAGGTGCAAATTAATGTATATTACAGTATTTTTTCACATTTCTGCCCGAATTATACACACTTAAGGTTAACCGTACACATTTTTTAGCTTTAGCTAGCCGACCTTTTAAAATTCTATGAGACTTTATTAAGTATTCAATTTCAGCAGGATTTAATTTAAATTTGTAATTTGTATTTGTAAAATTTATATCCCAGTTTGTGGGAAGTGAGAACAATATATATTTATTATAATGATATAATCATCAGTTAATATAGAGTTCAGTGGGGGCGTATTTTCGTTAATAATTTACGGTTAAAACTTTTGAAACGCTCTTTAAGGTTTCACGTTGTGCGTATTCTGGCGCATAACACCAATTAATTTCTGGTAAAACTGGCCACCAGGCTGAGATGGATGTCAGCATAAACTTATGAGATTGGTTATATCTCACAACTTAGGATTTAGATATAAAAAGTATGGATGGTGTTCACTTTCTGCAATGTTCTAATTCAGTGTCATTATTAACTTGAACAACTGTTCAATGACTAGCGCTGGGACAGTTGGGTTTTTTTCCTAACCGGTTAACCACGGGCATTAACCTAACCATAACCGGTTAACCGTGACCAGTATTACCCTCAGTACGAGATTGAATACATACTATATACTACATACTATATCGGCAAAACAAATGTTTATTACGCGTCCCGGAAACGTTGATATACATGCGATCACAAACGATGTCTTGGACATACAATGCGTTCCCGTTACGGCGATCAAATAGTTGTAAATCGATGTTTACGGGAGTTTCGCACTGCATAACGCTTGCTTGCAAAACCTTCAACGACGAAATATAGCCCCCCCTGTGTGTATCCCGGGGCCCCCGGGGCCCCCGGGCACGATTAGCCCAAACAATGTACTGAAGATAGGCATACTGTTGTTTAGTAATGTTAAGTGTTTGGGTATAGCCTATAGGCAGGTATGTATTAATCACAGTGGCTACACGATGTTACTTCAATTATTTAATAAATAAATTCAAACAAAATTAAATCGTCGTGATTCATTACTCAAGCCGCAGCCAGTGTTTAGGAATTAACGTTATCACTAGATATCCTCTTATTTCCCACTCCCAGTAGGCCTGTGTTTTTTCTGGATGTGCGACTTCATATTGGATGTTGATCCAGAATAAACGAATCGCCTTCGGCAGGCCTTGCATACCGCCCATTTCTTCTTCCTTTTTTTTTTCGTCATCTTGAATTATATGACTAAATGTCCCCAAACGTTTGATTTCCGTTTGTGTAGGTCTTCTGTCATCGCTTTGAGACGAACTAATGGTAATGACAAGGGGGGGAGCAGTTTCAAGAAAACAGACATAATATTGATGACGTAGTAAAAGTCTAGACTTGATTGCTTTGATGTATGCCGCGATGCGCGTGCAGCCGGAACGTCATGTAATGCCGCCAAAGGAAATTGGCATTGAATGTGTAGCAAGTGATTCATAGACTGACACAGATAAGAGTGTTGTTGTTGGTTTCACGTCTAGAAAAGCCATCGGTGATCAAACAGGCATGTGTTGTGGGGTATATGAATACACAATCAACTGTCCAAATCGCTTCTATAAGCGGCTACTACGTTGATAGTACGATCGTTATCAATATTACGGTGATCCGGCTGTGGCCTCCTCCAACCGGTTGACACGCGTAACCGGTTATCCGGACAACCGCCCCAGCGCTACCAATGACGAGATTTAACTTCACAAAACCATTGTTATGTGAACATTACTGGTACAGTCAGAATGGCATTACTGAGTAAATTAAATTAATCCAATAAGATACCAAACAAATGGCATTGGAAAAGCTCAAAGCATTGAGAAATATTCTAATAATATTTTCGACTAAAGTAATCGAACTTATTTCACTACTAAGTTGTTGACAAATCACTGTAACAGTTCTGTTTACATAACAATAATTTCATTGTGCGGCATTTTTTTGTTGGAGAACTTTCAATAATTGTTATAGCAACAGTTATAGTTTTAGTTTAGTTGCCTCCAATTCTGCCCCTAATAGAGGAAGAGTAATAGAAACCTCAAAGGGAGGCAAGATTGTTGTCCCATCAAGGGTCAGATCTGCCACAAAGTGTGCAGTTTGTACTCAGGCATTATTTCATGCCGTGCATTTAATTTAATTGTGATATATATATATAACAATTAAATTAAATGCACGACATGAAATAATGCCTGAGTACTTTTATGTCAAATTTTGCTTGACCAATTAGAAAAATGAAAGCAGGCCATCTGACATCGTCAACTAATCAGAAAATAGCCTGTGCGATCAAAGGCTACTTTTGCCGCCCGGCAACAGATCCCATTCTGCGGATTGATAAGTTAGCTGAGTTTTGAATAGCAAATGACATGAAAAACAGATGTCGCATTTTTTTGTAACGAATTTAATATTGTTTTTTTGTACCGAATATTAAAAAATTATAACGCCAAAATTATGGTCTTTTATAGACATCCCGCATTACAGTTTTATGCATGATGACTCCAACCGTTCCACCAGAGACGAGGGTTTTTACTCTATGTTGAGTAGATCCATGTGTCCTGGATTTCAACATTACACGAATTGCTACAATATTCAATTACCATAACACGGGCACAATTGTGAGCCATGTCATGTTTTAAATATCTCAGTTTGAATAACTTCTAAATGTTGGAATTTTCTTTACGCCCACAATCTATCCGAGTCTGGATTTATAAATTTATCTCGACCGTCACGGGGATCGCTCCCCCATATAAAACGTTGTGTTCGTATTTGGAATTAAGTTGAATACAAGTTAATTGTATGGGTACATAACATTCAAATATGTTCACAAACATGCATGAGTTGGAAATAAGCAGAATGCTATGCATCTTTTCAATCACAGGAACCCGCCATTAAACTTCAAAGGTAATTAAGCTTTTACATTTTAAAAGCAATAGTTTATAGTGCTTCATAATGAGTTATTTTGTATTGTTTTAAAATAAAAAAGCTTACCTTTGATATATTTCATGGTTAGTCGTAAATGTGAAATCACTTATTCTTATTGCACAGTATATATCTAGATAATAGTTAATTTATATATTTTGTTCTTTGTGTATAGTGTATATATTTGTTCGGCAAGCATGAAACGTTTATGTAAGAATGTTCAAGTCATATTATCTGAAGTATAAATAAATTATAAGACACATCTATGGTTCATGCATTATCCTTTCCCAATACAACAAAGTTATGGAGACACAGACTCAGTATGATTATTCATTGCCGCGGTGTCATATGCGCTTAATTTAGTGAGCGTGAACAAATACCCATTTCTTATCGAAATGTCCATTTATCGATCGGAATGGCTTTAAGTTGAATACAAGTTAATTGTATGGGTACATAACATTCAAATATGTATGGGTACATACATTGGGATATTCCTCAACAAATCAACTTGAAGCGCGGCATGAAAATCGATTCAGATTTTCGCCCATGTCGGGGTTAGAACCCTTGCCAACCTGGTGTATTCCAGACTGTGATGATCGTATCCACAACCTAAGTAGCACAATATATAAATTATACTGTTCGGGTATTAGTGGCCTAATAAACATTTACAGCGCCGGAATCAACAAACGGCGAATATTCGGGTACTGCCAGTAAACTCACCTAATAAACTAGACGCGTGATTCCGTCTGGTGTATAAGTGCCGACAATACAAAGGGATTACCGTTACGTAAGTAATTACTTTGTTGATGCACCGTCTGTCCTGACTCCTGACAGCCGTTAAGAATTTGTGCAATTGTTAAACTAGTCGCATATTGTTGGTATATCTTTGAAGTTAGGAGCATAGATTTTGATTATCTTATCTGTTAATTAAAAAAAGAGTACCGTTTAACTTTTATTTATATCTGAGAAAGATCGGCAGAATTTGTATCAAAACTTGAACTATGTTTTAAATAAGTTAGAAAGGGAGCTTAACATTAAAACAAAATCCATCGCAATACTGCCCCTGGAAACTCATAATTGCATGCAGTAGGACACATTACCTCAGTCGTCAAAATATCCACTTTCGGACTCGATTTCTGGAACGACCTTCTAGAATGGGGCGCACATTTCAGTCTATTATTGTAGATATGTCTTTTGCCAACAAGTCGGTACATAATATGATGGGGAAAAAATAATGTTTGTCAGTGAAATCATTGCTCAAAGTTACAGCGGTTCACTACCACTATCCGAGTCGGCGGACGGACATAATTATATAGAAATTAAATTTGCTGCCGAAAAACTATGATATTTGGCGTCATTTATCGGAGCTGGTTTGTAGAAATCAGCTGATGTTTTTACATATTCACGAAGGTCTGTCGTCTTTTGCCAACAAGAATATATACGATATGATGGGGTAAAAATAATGTTTGTCAGTGAAATCATTGCTCAAAGCAACTGCGGTTCACTACCGCTATTCGAGTCGGCGGACGGACATAATTATATATAAATTAAATTTGCTGCCGAAAAACTATGATATTTGGCGTCATTTATCGGAGCTGGTTTGTACAAATCAGCTGATGTTTTTACATATTCATGAAGGTCTGTCTTTTGCCAACAAGAATATATACGATATGATGGGGAAAAAATAATGTTGGTCAGTGAAATCATTGCTCAAATTTACAGCGGTTCACTACCACTATCCGAGTCGGCGGACGGACATAATTATATAGAAATTAAATTTGCTGCCGAAAAACTATGATATTTGGCGTCATTTATCGGAGCTGGTTTGTACAAATCAGCTGATGTTTTTACATATTCACGAAGGTCTGTCTTTTGCCAACAAGAATATATACGATATGATGGGGGAAAATTAATGTTTGTCAGTGAAATCATTGCTCAAAGCAACTGCGGTTCACTACCGCTATTCGAGTCGGCGGACGGACATAATTATATATAAATTAAATTTGCTGCCGAAAAACTATGATATTTGGCGTCATTTATCGGAGCTGGTTTGTACAAATCAGCTGATGTTTTTACATATTCACGAAGGTCTGTCTTTTGCCAACAAGAATATATACGATATGATGGGGGAAAAATAATGTTTGTCAGTGAAATTATTGCTCAAAGCAACTGCGGTTCACTACCGCTATTCGAGTCGGCGGACGGACATAATTATATATAAATTAAATTTGCTGCCGAAAAACTATGATATTTGGCGTCATTTATCGGAGCTGGTTTGTACAAATCAGCTGATGTTTTTACATATTCACGAAGTTCTGTCTTTTGGCAACAAGAATATATACGATATGATGGGGTAAAAATAATTTTTGTCAGTGAAATCATTGCTCAAAGCAACTGCGGTTCACTACCGCTATTCGAGTCGGCGGACGGACATAATTATATATATAAATTAAATTTGCTGCCGAAAAACTATGATATTTGGCGCCATTTATCGGAGCTGGTTTGTACAAATCAGCTGATGTTTTTACATAATCGTGAAGGTCTATCTTTTGCTAACAAGTACATACACGACATGGTGGGGAATAAATAATATTTATGGGTGAAATAATTCCACAAAGTTAGTGCGGTTCACTACCGCTCTTCGAGTCGGCGGCCGGACATAATTATTATATAAATTAAATTTTCTGCCGTAAAACTATGATATTTGCCGTTATATATCGGAGCTGGTTTGTACAAATCAGCTGATATTTTTACATAATCGTGAAGGTCTATCTTTTGCCAACAAGTACATACACGACATGGTGGGGAATAAATAATATTTATGGGCGAAATCATTCCTCAAAGTTAGTGTGGTTCACTACCGCTCTTCGAGTTGGGGGCCGGACTTAATTATATATAAATTAAATTTTCTGCCGTAAAACAATGACATTTTGGCTTTATTTATCGCAGCTGGTTTGTATAAATCAGCTGATGTTTTTACATAATCGTGAATGTCTATCTTTTACCAACAAGTCAATACATGACATGATGGGGAAAAATTAATATTTATGGGTGAAATCATTCCTCAAAGTTACTGCGGTTCACAACCGCTCTTCGATTCGGCGGACGGACATAATTATATATAAATAAAATTTTCGGCCGTAAAACTATGACATTCGGCTTTATTTGTCGGCGCATTAGGTCAATTGATAAAAATTATTTCCTTTGATTAACTACATGATCGTAATCTTAAATAAGCGACAACACCACTTTATAAAATAATAATTAATTGTAGTGATAGCACAAAGTAATCTTCTTGTACACACACCGAAATTCAGGTGCCCACTAAACTAATTACCACCTTTACTAACGGCTGTTGGCTAGAGCGGTAGTCGACAGCAGTAATGTGTACAATGGTGTGGTTATGAGTTTCCAAGGGAGGGTTGTGTAATGATAACTTACTCAATAAAACCTTCACTCATTCTGACTCGTGTTTGAATTTTCGATCTGCCCGAAATCTTCCCATGAATGTTGACCACGATATCGAGTTTTAATGAGGTAAACTCTCCAATTAACACCGAAACAGGTTCGACACATTGTCATGAACACCGTACATGACCTAAATGTAATCTTACTATTATAAGTGGTGTATAAAATAAAATTAATTTTTTGTGTAATCATTGAGTCCAATGACTGACAGCAACATACATAGACACGATAATGTCGACATAATATTGCTAGCACAAACTTGGCAACATCGAGTTATGTTTGGCAGAATGCTTGCATTTATACCGCTATTGGAAATTCAGACCATATAGGCCCCGCCCACATGGAGTTAAATGTGTTCTAAATGATATATAGATGTGAGTCTATATAAGGACAACGTCAGTAAATTTCAGTGTAGGAAAAATAATCATTACCCATTTTCCGGCCCCGACACACCCATATTCACCCCCCCCCCATATTGTGTCTGATAAAATGCATGTCATGAATCTCTACTCTGATTATGTTCATATAGAGATCATAATCCACCACCTCAAACAATGGGAACGTAATAACTGTGTACCGATATTGAAGGATATTCCACAGTAAGTGTATAGGTCCCAGCTCGAGATTGCATGCATGAACTATGTCAAATTGCCAAGTCTGATTTGCATCCCTTACAGTCGTGGAACTTCTTCCGGGTAATTCGTATTTTGTGGTTGAAGTGCTGCTAAGAACGGCTTAGTTGGAACGAGAAAACGGCTTCAGTCGGCCATTCTATTTTTTACGAGACAAAGTAGCGCTCTTTCTTGGAGCGAATTTCTGCAACAATTTCACTGCGTAGTGGACCCATATGGAAACAATTACATTCCCTGTGTCTAATCCTACATTTTGATATACTATACGCCCCATTATATGGAATATATCAGCTGAAATCGATCCTGTAAATGTAAACATTGAGTCTATTTTTAGCTGTTTTTATCGGCGCGTGTTTGCGTGTTCGCCATTACAGTATTCGTACTAAAACAGCCATATTGTAGCTGCGTTATTTGATACCTAAAACTTGTTGTTTGCTAGCGTATTCATCGAGAAATCTAAATTCTAAACATTGATGTCGAACGCAGTTTTCCGCGTTTCGTGGCACCTTCGCATGGGTGGGTTAATCGGTCTCTAGATGTGCTTGTGGGCATAGCGTTAAGGCTGTAAAAATTCATTTCTACAGATGTTCCATGGCCTTGATTTCGACAATTTTATGTTAGGTCAGTTGTCGACCGAATAATGCAACTTCTGGTGTCCTGTCATTGGCGGTGTTATTATGTGTGGCTAGGGCGAATATCGGCCTTTTGTTAGACACCAAAAGGAGCCATCTACGTGCTGTATTCCTCGAGATATTGGCCGTTCCACGCAATTTGAAATTCTGTTCCGCAGATTGTCGTTCTATTCCATATTCCATCCCATCCCGCAGATTGTCATGTCCCCAAACAAGTCCATCTAATAGAAGTGCAGACACCTCGGCGATCCGTCGGAAATTACGCATCACCGCCGTATGCGTATAATTAATTAGCATGTCGCGTGTCCAAGTTCTGTTGACGACTACTCGCTTCGGACTTCTCTGTTCGAATTTATGATTTGCTTTGTGTTGTCAATATAAGTATACATCGTGATACTTTCGATTCCTATGTTCTACCATGCGGTTAATTGAGTCGGAATGCATGGTAGGGAGAGTTCGGAATGCATGGTAGGGAGAGTCGGAATGCATGGTAGGGAGAGTCGGAATGCATGGTAGGGAGTACAGAGGAGAACAAGATCTCTGCTATTGGTAATTTCCTCTTTATTTCTGCATACAGGTCATCCAATTCTTTATCAATTGTCTCTATGCCATGCCTACAACTGTTAATTCAAAATGGATGGTAACTTTACATACATTATTTCACCCAAATCTGCATACCAAAAGAAAAAAGGTGCAGTACCCCTTAATATCACATCCCTCATTCAATAATCTCCAAACTGTATATCTAGTTTTAATCGCAGTTACACGTCACCCCGCCCCCACCATTTGCCAATTGTACATCCTTCTTTGCTGCTGCCATATTGCAACTGCTGAATTTTCTTTAAAAGTTATAGAAAAAATATCCGCCCCCCCCCCCCCCGATAGTCATCTCTGGGGTTTTTTTTGTTGCTATCATCGGTCCACACATATATTGGGCACACGTCCGTATCTAATCTACCTCTTCGTTAAACCGATTATAACCCATGGTGTAATCGGTGCATCGATCTCAGTCGTAACGTCGCTAATGAATCCATGTGTCAATCGTCAACCGAAATTGCAGGACAGATGTGACATAGCTCAATTATGCTATGCTAAATAGTTCATGGGTGATCTGATGCATGTATCTTAGTTTTCTTGTTGTACCTTGTCGTGTTGTCGTCCTCCAACCACCGCAGAAGACATTTCAACCTTTGGCCGGGTCTAACAACACATTGTACTTCCTCGTTCCCAACATATAGCTTATAAGGGATTAGGTTCCTTATAAAAGAGTCTCCGAGAATCACTGACCACTTGCTCTCGTTGGGTGTCGACATCGTTTCCATTTTCAAACTTGCACCTTTCTTCTATGTGTTTCCCGTTTTCAAATGGAATTGACTGCAATGATAGATTCTGATCCTCAAAGCAACTGAATCTGTTTGATGTAGGAATTTGGATATCAGAAATACAGTTTAAATCATTTTCGATTTCCCGCGATGTTGCCGTGTCAACTTTTAATTCGTCGCCACAAGAGCCACGAGCTTCATGTATTGAAGTAGATGGATCGTCTCCTCCAATATTAAGTTCAACGGGAACATCGATCTTTTCCGACAATTGATCCTTCATTTTGGTGACCAATTTCTTCAGTTTTGTGTTTTCCGTTTTCAACCCATCAATGTCATTTTCTAGTTCCGAAATTTTATTTTTGAATTCTCCGGCTTGCTGTATAAGAAGGTTCTTAACGTCCGCTATTTCATCATTCGTAGATTCGTGTTGCTCTCTCTGATCAAGTTTGTTTTCTTCAATGGTGATCTGCAATTCATCTACGGATGACTTCAATGTCGACGTTGAAATGTTGTACTACTGACTTTTTTTTATTCTTTAGTCCAAATCGAATGGGCCCCGTAGAGCGTTTTGGGGTATTGAATGTCACAGTTTTGTTCGGATCCCATTCAATAGGTTGCATATGTTTTCTACCCGTGTCATGAATATATGGAACACAAGTTTTAACATGCACGTTGCTGTTTCCTCTCAAAACCGGACATTTGTCTCTGACAAATATACCTCACTAAGAACATCTGAAAGATTTCCAATATCCACATTGAACCCCAGTTGATAAATGTCGGGAAGCATATTTGTCAACCACTATGTAATATCTTGTTTAGATTCCTGCAGCATGATTTGGTTCTTGTTGGTACATTGATCAATATGTCCTCCACTTCAACATTTTGATTGTCACAAACTATTCGCCATATAGCGCCGTTCTTTTTTTCTTTTGACTTACCATCGTCCCAATATTTAGCTGTGAGTCTTTTTCTGTATGATTCATATCTCATCGTATCCATTTCAAATGTTATGCATCTTCCCTTAGTCTTCACCTCAACATTTTCAAGATGTCCAACCATTCCTTCTTGTTTTTTCATTACCACTTTGTCTATATTTAAAGAATATCCCCTCACTTCTTGGTTATTGTTCGTTTCGACGTCCGTGTCTATATTCCCGAAGTCTTCTATATATCTCCCTTTAAATCGCTGGTTGCTATCTCGGCAATATCTCCGATGACCACGTACAGTAAATAAATTAGAAATAAGTATACATATTTCGTAGCATGACAATGGGTGATGAAATTCTCTTCCCACTATATTCTCAATTATTTGTGCAAAACTGCCGAACCATGTTACAGATCAGATTGCAAATGCTCGGGTTTTCAGCCTTCATGAGGAATATAAACTTTCTTTTTCATCAAAGTTTAGAAAATGGTTGGTGAAATCCTATTTCAATGAAAAATCTTTTCCGCAAATAGTTATGTTTTTCACATCTCATCATACAGTGTTCTTCCGTTTCAATTTCATTTGCTTCATTTTTTTCTCGTAAGGTATTTTTGGCTGAGCGTGTCGCCCAATCTCTACCTGCAACTTTTGATTGCTTACTCTAAGCTTACTGAAACACGATCTTGTATAAAAGTTTGTAATTTGGTGTAAGTATGGTTCAATTTCATATTGTTATTTGAAACAACGATAAGTTCTTAACTCATTCATACCATTGTTCTTGTTGTCATCGAATATTTCGTTTTCGAACGTTAGAATATGAACGCAAGCATTTTAATTCTTCCCGGACTTATATTGAGATATTCCGGCGATATGTTATTCTTTAAATCGCTTATTTTTTGGCATGTGAAGTAATTCTGTCAAAAACGGTGGAATTATATATTCCTCGCATATTTGGGCAGAATTATGAAGTAATATATTCGATTTTCGTTCTGATGGTTTAAGCATGTATCTTACATCATTCATTAAGAAACGCTTTTCTCAGGCAGCAGAGCAAGGGAGACTATTAGGACACTAGATCATATTTATTGTCATGCTACATAGAGTTATCTCACTTGGGTCAGTCATTGATATATATCGCACAGTCTCAAAAACTAAATTGTTTTATGTATGTATTATGCTAGATTTATTGTCGACGTTAACGTCATCAGCTAAATTAATGTCATAGTCAGTATTCGAAAGTTTTTGATACTTTTATGTTTACTCAAACTTTTGTTTACAGCATTCAATAATGCACATGTACAACGTCATAAACTCTTTGGCATTCACCCAAGCGATTCCCCGTCTCTTTCTGGGAAGCTTATTCACCACAGGCCTTATTAGCACCATGAAGTCCATGGGAACTTGGAACGCGACTGGTATAATGTCGTCGGCTTCCTATCTCAACTTCTTTCTCCTGGGTCAGAACTTAGATATTTGCGGCATAAGCGAGCGTTGGTTACCTCAGAAAGATATCCATTACTTTGAATCAATAAACCCCGCCTACGATTTGTGTGCAGTCGGCGATTTTACGCAGCGCCTACCCATGCAACGGGTCGTTATTCTGGTGGAGTATGTATCATGTGGAACCATGCTACTATTGGTAGTAGAGTATCACCAATTGACCTGGATAATGACAGAATAGTCGGTATTCATGCAACTGAACAACGGAACGGGATATTTTTATATATTTCAACTATATTATCCGTCTACAAACCATTCTATTCATGTATACAGGGATTATTTTATGATCCTATATGACATATGGTACACGTATCACAAATTTGGAACTGTCATTTTCATGGGCGATTTTAACGCCAGCCTCCAGTGCGGCGACTCACGGGGGTGAATGCCTTCAATGATTTATGAATAGTCAAGGCCTGTTTTCTGTAAATAATTCGCCTTTATGTGCCATGTCTCTTGCAACACATGTTCCTTCGATGGGATTTCCAGGGTCAACAATAGACCATTTTGTTGTACATGAGTCACTCAATCAGTCCATTATTGACGGTCGAGTTTTAGACGATGACGACGCCTTGGATGTTTCCAATCATCGATCATTAATACTCCGTGTGGATACTAATGTGACATCATATAAAATTTCAAATAATTATCATTTTAAGCATACATTCAATTGGAAAATATTCCGCACAGAGACGTGGACACATGCTAGCTACCAGGCTGATCTAAAATCTCTACTCCCAAATGATTTTGCGAAAGACGAAAACGATATAGACTCTTTTTATGATGGCATAGTTCAAGCTATAACTACATTTGCACAAAACAACATCCCTCAAAAGAAATTTAAGAAGTTTTTGAATCAGCAGTTCAAGTCACTGCATCAAAAGATGAGGTACCATAGATCAGTCTGGATAGCCGCTGATAGACCAGTTAATGAACCGGCTGGTTTATACCACAGCTATAAAGAAGCTAAATGCACATTCAGGCGTGAATATCGCAGGGCATCTAAGCACTATCTACAATCATTTAATAACAGCATTTATGAATGCGCTGAATCAGACTTTTCAACGCAAAACATAAAAAATTAGGTACCATGTCCTGTTCATATTTCAAACACAATGGAACTATTGTAAGAGATTCTCATGAAATAACAGAAGTATGGGCAGATTATTTTAGCGATATTTTTTCTGTTCCTTTAACAGGCAGGCACATCTTTTGATAACCAGCATTATGAAAATGTTAACACATTTATCGCAAACGAAGCAAAGTCATGTTCTGTAAGCCCTTTAGATAGTCTCATTACTTTTCCGGTTACTCGAACTGAAGTGATATCCTTATACAGCCGCCTTAATCTTAATAAAGCTTCTGGTTTTGATGGAATCAACTATGAGCATATTATCTACGGCGGCGATGGCCTAGCTACAGCCTTGTCTCAGGTCTTTAACTATTTTCTGCAGTTTGAATATATTCCACCTGCAGCTAAGCGTGGATTGATATTTTATTTATACATGGGTAGACCTAAACCGAAGGACTTTTTTGATAGTTACAGTGCCATAACCCTTCTACCTGTTATATATAAACTATATGAAAGATTACTTCTACCAAGGCTGGAGCTTCATACGCCATTATTAATAAATACTCACCCTTTGCAAAATGGATTTCAGCGTGCTGTCAGCTGCATGACTTCCTCTTCCCTGGTCACAGAATGTATTTCCTAAGCGCCCGAGAAGCATAGCCGATTGTTTGCTTGCTCCCTGGACGTGTGGAAAGCATTTGACACCGAGTGGATAAACGGTTTACTCTTTCAACTGTTTCAAACACATATACAAGGCAAATCTTGAAGATTGTTTAAAGTCCTACTTTCTGATATGCAATGTTGTATTCGATATCAAAACTGTATTTCATGCTGGATTCCAATGCTACAAGGAACAAGGCATGGGGTACTGTGTCACCTCTGCTCAACTCCCTATTATATACATAGATAGTTTACTATATGAACTTGAAAATTCACCACACGGTTATACAATGAAATTGAATGAATGGTATTAATTGCTGCTGCCCTACCCATGCTGATGACATGGTTCCACTCTCACTCACTGCTTCAGGGTTACAATCGTTAGTTGATATGTGTGTACGGTACAGTTGACTTGACTTGAAACAATGGAAGCTCGGATCGCATAATATGTTAGAAACCGATAGTATTACACATTGGGTACTCCCCTCAGTAAACTCAATTTATGTACATCTTTCGTTGATAAAATATGTTCTAAACTGATGAGTACTTATTTTGCTCTGTCAAATATTGGAATTTACGCGGGTGGAATAACACCAATGAGTTCTCTAAAACAAATTATAATTCGGTGATTATACCTAAAGGTTTATACATGTATGGTAGCGAACTGCTATGTGGCTTAAATAAGAGAGATTGTGAACGCCTTGAACGTGCACATCGCTTATGTCTCAAGCACATTATGTTTAAATCATAAAGTGTATTTTATCTTTACTAAACTACAATGTAGGTTTAAGTAAAATGGAACGCTATTACTATTATTAAAACATCCAGGACCTAAATCATTCCGAATTGGTAAGTTTAATATGTGTTTTATGTACCAATTCGTTGATTGTGTATTGTGATATTTTAACCCAACAACAGCTAATAATACTGCTAGTATAATAGAATTTTTTTTAAATAATTGATCACAGTAATTATTGAAGTGTAATTTTCAACTCTTTCTAGATTTCAGGCATATTTCCTATTCCAGGTAGCTGTGTCTGACTTCTGGTCCATGTTGATTAATATTAAATTAACAATTGATAAATTTCCCTTTTGTGTGAGATTTTAGCAACAAGTTGCTTGCTGAGTTGGTGAATTCCACTATGGTGTTCAATTTGGTATTGAATTCAAAGTAGTCAGGATCGGCTATTATTTTTATGAATTCCAGGTGATTGTATTTGCTGTCAGGGAAAGAATTGTGTATATACAGATGTCAAATTTTTGTTTTCTTTGTATTTTAAGAGGCAGGAGACATGAAATATGGGTCATTGGTCTTTAATATAGTTTTACAGATGGGTTTATAGTGCAATAGGATATTTTACAGGTTTTAGTTGCAGGTTGATATACCACCGACATAGGAGTTAGACTGAATTGTTTTAATTACAGGTGGTAATTAAAGTTGTTATATGGTGCTAAGGATATTAACTATCCTTGTATAGGTAGCAGAGGTGTTTCATGGCAAAGAGCGTATCTTTACCTAATTTATATTTTATTCCCATGGTATGGTGTTGCAGTTGGTTGCGGAATGGTTTACGTTAGTTCGGAGAAGGTTTAGGTAGGTTGATTTTTCTAAGACATTGCAGGAATTGGTTGTTGCAGGTTTTGGTTAAATTACAAGAATGTAATTTTTTTCAAGAGGGGGGAGAATGTGACGGTGATATATTTACATGCATAAGTAAGTTTTGTAGGAATTATACTAATTCTATTTTATACATGCTAATTACTTATTTGTTTTAGACCTAATATCTGTCTAATCAACCTAGCACTCTTAACTCACTTGACTGTCTTGTTATTATCTTTTAGCCCAATCCCAATCCAAATATAAACCAGCCCAATAACTAAATTAACGCATTACCGCGTAGTCATAAACTCTTTGGCATTCACCCAAGCGATTCCCCGTCTCTTTCTGGGAAGCTTATTCACCACAGGCCTTATTAGCACCATGATGTCCATGGGAACTTGGAACGCGACTGGTATAATGTCGTCGGCTTCCTATCTCAACTTCTTTCTCCTGGGTCAGAACTTAGATATTTGCGGCATAAGCGAGCGTTGGTTACCTCAGAAAGATATCCATTACTTTGAATCAATAAACCCCGCCTACGATTTGTGTGCAGTCGGCGATTTTACGCAGCGCCTACCCATGCAACGGGTCGTTATTCTGGTGGAGTATGTATCATGTGGAACCATGCTACTATTGGTAGTAGAGTATCACCAATTGACCTGGATAATGACAGAATAGTCGGTATTCATGCAACTGAACAACGGAACGGGATATTTTTATATATTTCAACTATATTATCCGTCTACAAACCATTCTATTCATGTATACAGGGATTATTTTATGATCCTATATGACATATGGTACACGTATCACAAATTTGGAACTGTCATTTTCATGGGCGATTTTAACGCCAGCCTCCAGTGCGGCGACTCACGGGGGTGAATGCCTTCAATGATTTATGAATAGTCAAGGCCTGTTTTCTGTAAATAATTCGCCTTTATGTGCCATGTCTCTTGCAACACATGTTCCTTCGATGGGATTTCCAGGGTCAACAATAGACCATTTTGTTGTACATGAGTCACTCAATCAGTCCATTATTGACGGTCGAGTTTTAGACGATGACGACGCCTTGGATGTTTCCAATCATCGATCATTAATACTCCGTGTGGATACTAATGTGACATCATATAAAATTTCAAATAATTATCATTTTAAGCATACATTCAATTGGAAAATATTCCGCACAGAGACGTGGACACATGCTAGCTACCAGGCTGATCTAAAATCTCTACTCCCAAATGATTTTGCGAAAGACGAAAACGATATAGACTCTTTTTATGATGGCATAGTTCAAGCTATAACTACATTTGCACAAAACAACATCCCTCAAAAGAAATTTAAGAAGTTTTTGAATCAGCAGTTCAAGTCACTGCATCAAAAGATGAGGTACCATAGATCAGTCTGGATAGCCGCTGATAGACCAGTTAATGAACCGGCTGGTTTATACCACAGCTATAAAGAAGCTAAATGCACATTCAGGCGTGAATATCGCAGGGCATCTAAGCACTATCTACAATCATTTAATAACAGCATTTATGAATGCGCTGAATCAGACTTTTCAACGCAAAACATAAAAAATTAGGTACCATGTCCTGTTCATATTTCAAACACAATGGAACTATTGTAAGAGATTCTCATGAAATAACAGAAGTATGGGCAGATTATTTTAGCGATATTTTTTCTGTTCCTTTAACAGGCAGGCACATCTTTTGATAACCAGCATTATGAAAATGTTAACACATTTATCGCAAACGAAGCAAAGTCATGTTCTGTAAGCCCTTTAGATAGTCTCATTACTTTTCCGGTTACTCGAACTGAAGTGATATCCTTATACAGCCGCCTTAATCTTAATAAAGCTTCTGGTTTTGATGGAATCAACTATGAGCATATTATCTACGGCGGCGATGGCCTAGCTACAGCCTTGTCTCAGGTCTTTAACTATTTTCTGCAGTTTGAATATATTCCACCTGCAGCTAAGCGTGGATTGATATTTTATTTATACATGGGTAGACCTAAACCGAAGGACTTTTTTGATAGTTACAGTGCCATAACCCTTCTGCCTGTTATATATAAACTATATGAAAGATTACTTCTACCAAGGCTGGAGCTTCATACGCCATTATTAATAAATACTCACCCTTTGCAAAATGGATTTCAGCGTGCTGTCAGCTGCATGACTTCCTCTTCCCTGGTCACAGAATGTATTTCCTAAGCGCCCGAGAAGCATAGCCGATTGTTTGCTTGCTCCCTGGACGTGTGGAAAGCATTTGACACCGAGTGGATAAACGGTTTACTCTTTCAACTGTTTCAAACACATATACAAGGCAAATCTTGAAGATTGTTTAAAGTCCTACTTTCTGATATGCAATGTTGTATTCGATATCAAAACTGTATTTCATGCTGGATTCCAATGCTACAAGGAACAAGGCATGGGGTACTGTGTCACCTCTGCTCAACTCCCTATTATATACATAGATAGTTTACTATATGAACTTGAAAATTCACCACACGGTTATACAATGAAATTGAATGAATGGTATTAATTGCTGCTGCCCTACCCATGCTGATGACATGGTTCCACTCTCACTCACTGCTTCAGGGTTACAATCGTTAGTTGATATGTGTGTACGGTACAGTTGACTTGACTTGAAACAATGGAAGCTCGGATCGCATAATATGTTAGAAACCGATAGTATTACACATTGGGTACTCCCCTCAGTAAACTCAATTTATGTACATCTTTCGTTGATAAAATATGTTCTAAACTGATGAGTACTTATTTTGCTCTGTCAAATATTGGAATTTACGCGGGTGGAATAACACCAATGAGTTCTCTAAAACAAATTATAATTCGGTGATTATACCTAAAGGTTTATACATGTATGGTAGCGAACTGCTATGTGGCTTAAATAAGAGAGATTGTGAACGCCTTGAACGTGCACATCGCTTATGTCTCAAGCACATTATGTTTAAATCATAAAGTGTATTTTATCTTTACTAAACTACAATGTAGGTTTAAGTAAAATGGAACGCTATTACTATTATTAAAACATCCAGGACCTAAATCATTCCGAATTGGTAAGTTTAATATGTGTTTTATGTACCAATTCGTTGATTGTGTATTGTGATATTTTAACCCAACAACAGCTAATAATACTGCTAGTATAATAGAATTTTTTTTAAATAATTGATCACAGTAATTATTGAAGTGTAATTTTCAACTCTTTCTAGATTTCAGGCATATTTCCTATTCCAGGTAGCTGTGTCTGACTTCTGGTCCATGTTGATTAATATTAAATTAACAATTGATAAATTTCCCTTTTGTGTGAGATTTTAGCAACAAGTTGCTTGCTGAGTTGGTGAATTCCACTATGGTGTTCAATTTGGTATTGAATTCAAAGTAGTCAGGATCGGCTATTATTTTTATGAATTCCAGGTGATTGTATTTGCTGTCAGGGAAAGAATTGTGTATATACAGATGTCAAATTTTTGTTTTCTTTGTATTTTAAGAGGCAGGAGACATGAAATATGGGTCATTGGTCTTTAATATAGTTTTACAGATGGGTTTATAGTGCAATAGGATATTTTACAGGTTTTAGTTGCAGGTTGATATACCACCGACATAGGAGTTAGACTGAATTGTTTTAATTACAGGTGGTAATTAAAGTTGTTATATGGTGCTAAGGATATTAACTATCCTTGTATAGGTAGCAGAGGTGTTTCATGGCAAAGAGCGTATCTTTACCTAATTTATATTTTATTCCCATGGTATGGTGTTGCAGTTGGTTGCGGAATGGTTTACGTTAGTTCGGAGAAGGTTTAGGTAGGTTGATTTTTCTAAGACATTGCAGGAATTGGTTGTTGCAGGTTTTGGTTAAATTACAAGAATGTAATTTTTTTCAAGAGGGGGGAGAATGTGACGGTGATATATTTACATGCATAAGTAAGTTTTGTAGGAATTATACTAATTCTATTTTATACATGCTAATTACTTATTTGTTTTAGACCTAATATCTGTCTAATCAACCTAGCACTCTTAACTCACTTGACTGTCTTGTTATTATTTTTTAGCCCAATCCCAATCCAAATATAAACCAGCCCAATAACTAAATTAACGCATTACCGCGTAGTAATCTTTCCCGCTAAAATAAGATAGTGCAGAATAATCAAACGGAACGTTTTGAAAACAGTTATGTTTAAATCATAAAGTATATTTTATCTTTACTAAACTACAATGTAACAATGTAGGTTTAAGTAAAATGGAACGCTATTACTATTATTAAAACATCCAGGACCTAAATCATTCCGAATTGGTAAGTTTAATATGTGTTTTATGTACCAATTCGTTGATTGTGTATTGTGATATTTTAACCCAATTTCGTCCCATATATTTATTCATCTTTAGTTGTGTCCATCCATAACTAAGTAAGTCCCTTTCCATATGGATGGTTCACTATATAAATGGTAACCAGTAATCATTCCCTTTTTGTGTTATTTTATATTTTACTCTTTTATAAAACTTCCAACAACATAGAAAGTTGCATTATGGGAAGTCTCCATTCTGGAGCCTTTATATATTTATATACAGTTTGGTTTTCATTTCCAATAACAATGGAAATGGTTAATATATTATTTGTATTGGAAGGTATTTCTCTTTCCCATATTCTTTTATACTTTGTGTTGGATTAGTGAATTTTATATTCTAGGGTAATTTCTTTGAATACTTGGAATGGAATCATGGAGATAGCAGAGATTAGATCTCATCCATCATTATTCATTTGTTCTGTGCCTGTGGTGTACGTCCAGCATGTTGCATGATCAATCATCATATATACGTCTCATCGATGTCATACTATACCTGTGTCAGTGTGCTGTTCAGATTGTGATTCATTGAGATTAACAGAATACAGAATGTAATGTATACATCTTCTCATTATGCACCCCAACGCCCTTACATCAGAAACTCACAAGTTACAGCGTGGGAGACATTATTCTTAATATATAAATGTATAAACTCTATGGATCGGGATTGAGATATCTCGTGTGAACTATTGGTTAGACCGACTGAGCGACATACTATGTATAGCCGAGTTACTAATTCCATAGGGCTTTACATTCAAGGCCTTCGTGTTAGAACACGAACTGATATGGTTCTTGGTTTGCTGGGCACTCCACCATTGGTGCATGCATTACATATATCGCCGTAAACTGTCTCTGCTATGCTCACTATGTAACATGCACCTTTTTCAGGGATTTGATGCAGATTCTACAACAATTCGGTTTGGATCGATATCTGCTTGAGTATGCGACAACCGTCAACTCCCTACATCAATTAATTTGAAGCTCTTTAGTTAAACGGGGATCCTTGTTCTGGAAGCAAGAATGGTTAGAAAGAATTTATAACGATTTGTCGTTTCAGAGATTTCGACTAGCCCAGATATGTCATACTTATGGTATGTTTGCAGGAAATACCCTGATGACAAAGAGGACTTTCATTTGACTGTGTGGTTGTTGTGTGGTTGTTGTGTACTCATGCATCTACCATCCAAACAAATGTTGCGCATGTAACTCTATGTATTCATTGACCGGTTTCCAGTAGTTGCTTATCAATACATTGACAATCTTTCCATAGAGCAGAAACTTGCCTTGTTTCTTGGTCACATGCCAATTCAACTTCTTGACTTAACTCCGATACGGAGTATTCACTTGTTGCGCTTTTTCATTAAAGCGACAAAATGTCTTTGGTACGAATGGAATTATTCCTATATGGAATCTCCACCAAAATTGTTTTTTTTTATCAGATCACTATCAACTAGTCAGTTAATATTTGGACCCATTTGTTTAACAAACTAATTCTGTAATGTTCGCGTGAATGTAGGTTTTAGTCGGGTTATATATGCTCACATGCGTTCTGAATTTTTGTTTATACAAACATTGTCTAAATGGTACAAGTATAGACCATATAATTAGGTATGTCCGTATGTCCATCGAAATGTAATTGATTTGGCGAGTATAATACACATGCGCCGTGCTGCAATTATCATGCCTGCAGAAGTATGTATATATGACATTATAGGTGTGTAGGTGTGCGTGTTTGGTTGTATGTCTATGCGTGGAAGGGTGTTGGTGTGAAAGCTCATTTGAAGTTGTGTTAATCGGATTATGCTTTGTGTGTGATGTTTGGTTGTCCGTATGCGCGCATGTATGTATGTGAGTACTGCATGTTCAGGTATTATCTAAAGTTTTCTGTTCATCTCTTCGGTTGTAACTGTATTATTATCAACTTATTATATGTTTCTTTCCTTTTGTTTTCTCTCTTAATTTTCTATGGTAATTGTTTTGTGTTCAATGTATTCGTATTATATGTATAACTCTTCAATATTGGAGGAAATAAAGATATATATAGAGGATCTACAACGAGACCCCAGTTTATAGCGGAATGTACAAAACGAGTTCAGTAAATTAGGTCTGGACCGAGCCTTGGCGAGGTCCAGACCTAATTTACTGGACGAGTTTTGTAATTTCCGCTATAAACTGGGGACGAGTTGTAGATTCTATTTTTTACACGATCCAAAACATCGACAAAACATACTTAAATCAACATATGGGACGCGAAACTAACATCGGCTATAAGGCACGAGATGACGTTTCACGTAACTATTCGTTGTTTGCCCACGTAAAGAAATAGTCTCAAGATAAATAAAGACTCTTTGGCACATTTAATGGCATATATTTAATTACCTAACCTTTCAAACTCTTCATCCATGATAGTTTGTTGGAAAATTATTGGAAGCTATAGTATTTATATCCATACCTGAATAAGGTATGGATATAAATACTACATTCGATTGCATATTGAAGATACTGCCACAAAATTAAATCCATATTGCATATGTTTCTAGCATGTGCCATAAACTGCCTCCCGTCTAATAACAACAACCATTCACATCATAAAAGGTTTGAATACAATAGATATTCAACAATTATCACTTCACGATAATAAGTAAAAAAAATTATCTCGGCAAAATTAGCAGTTACAACTGACACGTACAGCTCATTACTTTATTAGTTAGCGACCTAACGCATAGCTATATGTTCGTATAATATTTCGTTTTTAAAGTTGTTTTTGTGTTGTTTTAATTGTGATTTTATTCTGAATAACCAATAAAGTTTTAAAACATTATCTTAAAATGAGGATTTAATTTGGCCAAAGTTTTTTTAATTTGGCCAATAAAATTTTCATTTTGGCCAAACCTTTGGACACAAGATTTTTCAGTCCAGCGCGAACACTGTAGGCGACACACGCAGCCAAATATTTGATAGAAAAATGTCATATTACTCATGAAGGCTGAAAACCCGAGCATTTGTAATCTGATTTGTAACATGGCTCGGCAGTTTTCCGCTAACAATTAAGAATATGCAATGTATAACGTTAAATTATCAATACATGCTCTATTGTTCTATATATATTTGTACATGAAGTTGTCTTGGCTTGTTAATATATATGCTTCTTTTAGTCATCTCAATTCGTGCTACGGTGTGTTTTATTGGGGTATGAAACGCATGACATAATTAGCAGTTGACCAATCACCGAACATGATTTAGTGTAACACTCGACCTTTGTAAATATAGCACCATACATATATATCAAATGAGAATTTTATAACGAATAAAGTCAGTTACACCGAGCAGCGACCGGTTCCCTTATGCTGTTTTGTTCTTTATCTTGACTGAGGCTTGTTTTTCGTTTCGTGGTACGGACTTCTTTACGTAATTATGGATGTAAAAGTTCCCAAACAGTGAAAATAGAATAACAGCATACAGCACGAGTATGTATATCAGTATTTTTGGGAAGTAGCAGTCCTCTATGAATAATAGCTGGGCCATATGAGCTCCGCAAACAACAAACTGTATCTGAAAAAAATATAAAGATAGCGTTCATAGGGATACATAAATATATAAAACAAAATTTTGATTTAAATTAAATAAAAGGTCGCCGACCACGTGTCCCCCGAAAAAGTGGCTTTTTAGTAAGGATAGCTTTTTTTTAACTGTGTCAAAATTTATCGGACCATGACCAAATTCAAACTTGGTCTTGTCTTCGGAAATTTGAGCAACGTACACAATATCAAGAGATTCAATAACTAAAACTAAGGTTGTCATCCTGAAACCGAAATAATCGGCAAATTATAAGTCGAAAAGGGGGCTTAACTCCGGCAAAAATAGGCGGACCGAACCCATATTCGAATTTGACATGTATTTTGAGCTCATAAACTCACATCCAAAATTTGGTTTCGATCAGATAGCCCAAAATAAAGTTCTCTTCCGGAAAGTTTCAGCACGGACCGACGGCTCGACGGCAAGACGGACACCGGCTATTTTAATAGTCCCGCAAAATGTTTTTTCGGGGGACAATAAGGCAAGGTAAGGTGAGATAGGGTACCCCCTCCCTTTAAAACCTTTGGCTGTCAGACGTCACAATTTAACTGGATTGAAAGTTTTTTAAATATGCCATCAACGTCGTTTTTCGGTTGATATATGAGCCTATAGATCGATCAGTAGACGAATAACATAATATATAATTCCACGAAGCGGATTACAGTAAGTATGTTGTTCGTCTACTGATCGATCTATAGCCTCATAGATCAACCGAAAAACGACGTCGATGGCTTATAATTACAACGATAAAACTTATTTTCAACTATCTACTATTAATCCATCTCAGAAAGTTAATTGCCACAACATGATTTTCCGTTGGACGATCTCCGAATTTGGTCAACGACCAAGCAAACTTTCAGAAAATAAATATTTACACCTCAACTTCAATTTTCAGCAATAAACTATCCATAATAAGAAAAAATTACTTGTTTGGTTACGATTTACGTTTAAAATGACTCAATAACAACTCAATAATTATCAACACATAGAGAGTCGAATTCGAAGCGATTGGATAGCGATCTCCGGTAAAATTATTAACTCCAGACTCCAACCCAATCCGATGTAATTTGCAAACAAATGCCCTGATCACATCTAAAGTTCTCCTGACAAATGCCATGTCATTACCATTGTTATGAAGCAGAAAAATGTTAATATGGTTGTAATCGGGTAACACATTTTATTTATTCCCAATACATATTATCCATGTTCATCATTCTGTTGATCAGTCTGATTTGATCTTAGATATGTGCGTTGTCCACTATAGGTCGTCTGTGATGGTCATTTGCATGCAGTCCAATGAATCCGCCGTGTTTGACTGTTTGCAGGATTTGATGGTCTAGCTGGTCGATGAACGATGTTTTGTTTTTGTCCTTATTCTTCGTGGATATCATAGAGCATTCATCGGCATTAAATCTCATCCCCAGTTTTCGCCCACTCTTATAGTGATGTCAAATCATGTTGTAGTTGGGTTTGGTCTTGGCGGTTATTTATTTGACGGTACAGAACAGAAGTCATCAGCAATAAGCCTTACTTCTGATTTGGCCGCTTGTGTGAGGTCGTTAATGTGGCAGAGGAATAGTAGAGGTCCTAATACAGTACCTTAAGGTTCCCCCGATGCATAGGAAGCTTGTCAACCAACTGTGTATTGGTCCGGTGATTCCGTAGGACTGCGATTTATATAATAGCCTCTGGTGTCACACCGTGTCAAATGCTTTGGAAAAGTCGAGTATTGTCCTATATGTTTGTTTCTCTGAGTCGAAAGACGAAATTAGATCGTATGTGGTGTTTACAAGCTGGTTTACACATGAGTGGCCAGATCTAAATCCGTGGATTCTATCACTCAGTAGATTGCAGAGTTCCAGGTGGTCGCGGATGTTTCTACACAGAACGTGCTACAGTAGCTTACAGTATGTTGAAGTGAGTGAGACTTCTCTACAATTGGATGGTTGGTGTACGTCTCCTTTCTTGTATACTGATATTTGCCTGCATCCTGTCTTCTGGAAGGGTGCCTGTCTCCATAGATTTGTTGAATATGGTGGTAAGATGTTTCGCCAATACGTTGGCCAGTATTTTGAGCACTTTGTTAGGGATGTTGTCTGGTCCTGGTGCCTTTGCTGGTTTAGTATCTTCTAGTAGCTTCTTTATTCCTTCTGTAATTTCCAGTGGCTTGATATCTACACTGTTCTGTGGTAGAGATGGTAGATCCTCGTTGGTGTCTATGGTGAATACCGACTGAAATTGCTTATTTCTCTTTTGCGTCGTTTGTAAGTGATGTTCTCTTTTGCGTCTTTTGTAAGTGGTGTTCCCTTTTGCGTCGTTTGTAAGTGATGTTCCCTTTTGCGTCGTTTGTAAGTGATGTTCTCTTTTGCGTCGTTTGTAAGTGATCTTCCCTTTTGCGTCGTTTGTAAGTGATGTTCCCTTTTGCGTCGTTTGTAAGTGATGTTCTCTTTTGCGTCGTTTGTAAGTTATGTTCTCTTTTGCGTCGTTTGTAAGTGATGTTCTCTATTGTGTCGTTTGTAAGTGATGTTCCCTTTTGCGTCGTTTGTAAGTGATGTTCCCTTTTGCGTCGTTTGTAAGTGATGTTCTCTTTTGCGTCCTTGTAAGTGATGTTCTCTTTTGCGTCGTTTGTAAGTGATGTTCCCTTTTGCGTCGTTTGTAAGTGATGTTCCCTTTTGCGTCGTTTGTAAGTGATGTTCCCTTTTGCGTCGTTTGTAATTGATGTTCTCTTTTGCGTCGTTTGTAAGTGATGTTTCCTTTTGCGTCGTTTGTAAGTGATGTTCCCTTTTGCGTCGTTTGTAAGTGATGTTCTCTTTTGCGTCGTTTGTAAGTGATGTTCCCTTTTGCGTCGTTTGTAAGTGGTGTTATCTTTTGCGTCGTTTGTAAGTGATGTTCCCTTTTGCGTCGTTTGTAAGTGATGTTCCCTTTTGCGTCGTTTGTAAGTGATGTTCTCTTTCGCGTCGTTTGTAAGTGATGTTCCCTTTTGCGTCGTTTGTAAGTGATGTTCCCTTTTGCGTCGTTTTGTAAGTGATGTTCTCTTTTGCGTCGTTTGTAAGTGATGTTCCCTTTTGCGTCGTTTGTAAGTGATGTTCTCTATTGCGTCGTTTGTAAGTGATGTTCCCTTTTGCGTCGTTTGTAAGTGATGTTCCCTTTTGCGTCGTTTGTAAGTGATGTTCCCATTTGCGTCGTTTGTAAGTGATGTTCTCTTTTGCGTCGTTTGTAAGTAATGTTCTCTTTTGCGTCGCTTGTAAGTGATTTTCCCTTTTGCGCCGTTTGTAAGTGATGCTCCCTTTTGCGTCGTTTGTTAGTGGTGTTCCCTTTTGCGTCGTTTGTAAGTGATGTTCCCTTTTGCGTCGTTTGTAAGTGGTGTTCTCTTTTGCATCGTTTGTAAGTTATGTTCCCTTTTGCGTCGTTTGTAAGTGATGTTCCCTTTTGCGTCGTTTGTAAGTGATGTTCTCTTTTGCGTCGTTTGTAAGTGATGTTCCCTTTTGCGTCGTTTGTAAGTGATGTTCCCTTTTGCGTCGTTTGTAAGTGATGTTCTCTTTTGCGTCGTTTGTAAGTGATGTTCCCTTTTGCGTCGTTTGTAAGTGATGTTCCCTTTTGCGTCGTTTGTAAGTGATGTTCCATTTTTTAGCGGCGGCGTACCTGTTATATCTTGTTTTCTGGCCTTCATTTACCTCCAAAAATGTTTTGTTGTTTTCTTTTCCTCCCCTTCTGTATTATGGTGTTGGTGTGCTTTTGTTCTGCTTTCCTCGTCTCCCTTCTGCATATGTTCTGGTGGTTTTATACTCCCTCCAACTTCCTGTTTCTTTAGCTTTCCTGTGTAGTTTCGCTTTTTATCTTAGAAGCAGTTTGAGTCTTCTGTTTATCCATGGCAGTTGTTTGCGTCGACATCTTAGTGCTTTTGACACTCTTTTTTCAACGACTTTGGTGGAATCACGAAAGAATAGGTATCACATAGTATCGATGTTGGTATCTGGGGTAAAATCTTCTATTTGCGCAGCTACGTTCTCCACATATGCAGCTATGTCAGTCAAATTTGCCTTGTGAAATAGATATTTAGTTCTCTTTACCGGTTTAGTGTATGATGCAGTTGGAGAACAGTCAGCAATGATCAAATTGTGGTCTGATATGCCAGGGATATTGTAGTAGTGGATTTTATTAATGATCAATATGTGTATTCTATTCCAGAATACTTTCAGAAACCACTCATAGACATGGCCGATATAACAACAACGACACTTATCGTCGTATTAATTACTTCGTGTGCGCAATCGCCTCAAACGTAAACCCATCAGCAACCAATGTTTTCAACATGATTTCATCTCTAAATAATTCTTTAACTTGAAAAACTCGTCAACTCTCCAATCCATTTGTTTACTCACTTGCACTGAGGCGCCCTGTGATAATACCGGAAAGGGGGTCAACCAGCTGTATATAAAGATATATTATATTTGTTGATAAACTGACTCGGTGAGAGGGTATATTGTTTCAATGCGCGTGAAAAAATGTCATTTCTTATCGAAATGGCAATGCATCCATCCGAATTGAACATTGAAATATCTCTCAACTCAGGTCAAGCTTGAAAATATATACCGATGTTCGCAATCACTCAAAATAAAGTTTAGTAAAACATATGTCCCGATGTTCGCAATCACTCAAAATATAGTTTAGTAAAAATATGGTCCAATGTTCGCATACACTCAAACTAAAGTTTAATCAAAATTGTTGGGTCAGAAGTAATTAGGGTTCAATTGTTGGGTTAGATTGTTGGGTTAGATTGTTGGGTTAGATTCATTTAGTTATTAATTACTGGTTTTCGGTTGCGCCCCTTGATACAGATTTGCCGGATGTGTGCTCTCTTTTTCATATTTTCATGTCTTCTCTTTATTGGTATCAAACTCAGATATATAGACGATGAAGGCATCTGTTATGTCGCAATTACAGTTGCAGTATTGCGTGTATCTTTGGTACAAGTATTCTATTCTAGGAAGTCAATATAATTATGTTACACCTTGTTTCGGGCTTTCATATTACATATACATGTACTGGGTTCTAAGTCTGGTTTAATTTAAAATCTCTCCTCTATTCAGATGTTAACCCTTTACCCAACAGAACGGCCCTGTGCCAATGCATTCTCTTATATATGCGAGTCGACCATAGGTCGCCTCGCATATATAAGAGAATGCATTGGCTTAACACATATTAAAAATGATAAAATTGTCAAAGAATGTAGAAAAATATTATAAAAATTGTTAAAAAATGTAAGAAAAAATTATAAAATTGTTAAAGAATGTAAGAAAAAATGGTAAAAAGTTTTTTAGGCCAATGCATTCTCTTATATATGCGAGGCGACCTATGGTCGACTCGCATATATAAGAGAATGCATTGGCACAGGGCATAACTGTAACCATCACAATGTGGGCAATGAACCGGTTCCAATGATATCCATATATGTATGGTGTTATTGAGACAGATCGAAGATATTTTAGGCTGTTGAAGCTTTATTTGGGCGTTTTTGGCCGCTTTGTTGGGTAAAGGGTTGAGGTCCGAAAAGAATCCATTCATTTGACTTATTTTAGGGCAACAGAATCTAAGGTTATATGGTCAAAACACATTCATTGAGATGAAATATAGTTACATTTTGACATCGGTTATCTCCAACACCGTAATTAGTTATTTCAAACCCAATGTTTGATTAATTTAACCAAGTTAGAAAGTTGGGTTACCAATATTTGGTTATTTTTTTCTAACCCAGCTAGTTTAGTTTACAGCTCTAACCCAACGTTTAGTCGGATTCAGTTGACGGTTACATTTTGACTAAACTTTAGTTCTATTTGTTTAGTGTACGTCGGCGTTCGAACCCGCACCAACCTCGTATATATACAGCCCAGACTGCAATGATGATAACCGCGACCTATACCAACTCGGCTACGGGGCCATCCTTTAAAATGAAGCCCTCTCACCGAGAGCTAAGATGAAGATCGGTCTGAACATGGGTTCGAGTGTTGGCACATAACGAATCTACCTAGATCATGCCATGTATCTCTACTCTGGCTAACACCCGTAGAGATGATATTCCACCAGTACAAAACCTGGGAACTTTCTGAAGTTTTGACAGAGAACCTCATAAAGTCGAAAAACGCAGGTAGTATATATCTTAGTTATATAAAAAAAACCCGCAAATGAATCATAGACTGCTCCAATATACACTTTTAAAACTGAATGGCAGAATCCATTTAGTATAGAAAGGGTTACCCCCTTTGGAAGTTAACCACTATGTATATATACTCACTAACTGCATAATGGTTATATACTTTTTCCACCAAAGGTATTTCCTGTATGCTGGCCCCAGAGCCGCAATTCCATAATATATGTACATAACGGTGTGCACCAGCGTGTTCAACCATCCATGGAAGGTACCACATCCTCCTAAAACAACATATATGTCTATATGTTATATGGATACATGGACATGACCGCATGGGTGTGAGGTGGTGGGGTGTCTCGTCCCAACTTTGGTAAACATTTTTAATAGTTGAAAATCTTATACCTATTACACCATGCATAGGTTCAAACACAGGTCGATCCACAGAACAAAAACTGACCCACCACAATGATACTTAATCCTATAGAAATAAGTATCATTGGGGTGGGGTCAATTTTGTTTCTGTGGACCTGTGGGTTCAAATTGTTCTCATTATTTGATTTTCAAACCAGTCGTTTGTGTGGAATTTGTTCTTTTTAGACCAACATTAGCATATTTTTCGTATCGCGTGATTAAAACTCGAGCGTCGTTTCAATTAAAGACGCAACAAAAACCCACGTGTTATTAGCGCGCGCCGCGTGTATACTGTTTTCCAAATTCTTGATAGCTGTGGTCCGCTGGGCATTTTATTTATAGATATTTGTTTTGTTTTTTTCGGTTTAAAGGTCAAACTGCGCGACCAGGAGGCCGAGTCCGGTAAAAGGAGTAGTTGGGAATTTCAATTTCGTTTATTGTCCTTTACATTATTATGTCAATAATGTTGATTTTTGGTTTGTGACAAGCTATGTCAATTACCAATAAAAGAAATTTAAAAGATAATTTATAAGTCTTATATTTCAACTTTTATAGATATTTTTCGTTCTGCAGCCCACTGATGGTTGTGGTCGGAGACGGCCGAGTCGGCCGCCGGTTTGTTAATCAGGTGCTGGTTGTTATTGTTATTTTAACGGAATTCTGAGTTGGTCATTCGCGAAACCAATATATTTTATATTCTATAATTACATTCTTTGGTATATAATATATTATCTTGAGCGCGTTACCATTTCTGACTATGGTTTTCTTGTCTCACCTGGGAAGTATCTCATCAAGAACCACCAGGTAATTGGTATCACCGAATGATGAAACACGTGTAGAATTGAAACCTGGTTGTTCTTTTTCCTCATGATGAAGAATACCTGCAATGTTTGCAAACAATTTTAGACATCTGAAAAAAATCAAGGATAGTCCATAAATATTGCATATTCAACCCTTCCGTGACTGGAGCTTCCTGAAATTTCCGAAAACCCTGTACCAATGTATTCTCTCATACTGTTATATATGCGTGTCGTCAATAGGAAACCTCGCATATATAAGAGAATGCATTGGTCTAACAATATTAACCTTGACCAGTGCTCCCTATGTGAGACTCGCATATATGGGAATTTTAATATTTAAAATATAATTATGTAGTTGTTTGGATTCGGGTACCATATATTCTAATCTGATAATAAACGCTCTTTGTTGATAATCTATCTTTGTTAATATAATATATTAGCAATTAGAGTAATCATTCAATATTTACAGTTTTTACATACAATTGTATGACAAATTCAGAATTGTTCCAGAATAAATTATCATGTTATCGTGCCTATATTAAATGTGTACATTCAAATCATTAAGCAGAATTGGCGACCAGTTAATACATATACTATGAAGATTATTAGTCAACTTTCTTTTCCAAAATAAAAATCTTCCAACAGTAAATATCTTTAAATCTGCCGCTCAAGCAGGGGGGTCGGAAAAAAGTGCCATGACATTAGGCTAAAAAAACTTTTTTCTGGCTCTTGTGTACCCACCACCCCCCTATTTGAAGGAAAAAATATGTTTTACAATTTCATGCGGGGTACCCACCCCCTTTTGACCTCCAAATCTGTAATATCACACCATTTAAGCTTGATGGTCAGTATTACAGTTACCCTATTTCCATTTCTGGTTCTTCTAAGTCATTCCAGTCTTTTGTAATAACACGAAACAGGTTCTAAAAAAAAACTTGGAAAAATCCAAAATAACACACAGAATACATGGGCTGATCAGTAAATTATTGATTGTTTCTTCCCCAAATATTGTCTAAGGTAGCTCATTATACATGTAAACAAGTATAAAAGCATTAGTGTACCTTCTTTTCGTCACAGCAAGTGTAACTCTAGATGTGTCCCATAGTATCACATGAATTTATGTCAATTATGATTTTTGAAAACATTATTAGGGCAACACCACCTGGCAATTAACTCTCCAACAATACAGGTATTCAGCTGAAATCCACTATGTATCACAAAACTAATTTTCAATTCCATTAGCTGATATCTTGGGCTAGGTACTGTGCTAAGGCCAGACCCAGGTCAAACACTCAGACAAATACATGTACTGCGTGTAAATATAAACTTGAAAATAAGACGGTCATATGCAGTCGGCAGAATAAGCTCCAAGGAGGGTGAGTTTAGTGATGCTACCCAGCATAGTGGGCTATAGCATTACGAAATTCACCATATGTGACCCTCATCTGCAGCTAGTTCTCCATGGTTGGTCGAGACCAAAATAGAATGAGGTTGTTAGAGGTTGAATGTGTTGGTGCTATACCGGGTAGTATCGCCAAATTCGCCTTCTGCAGACTTCGATCATTTTGCTGATGACCAGCACATTATATTTAGACTTGCATATATATTAAGTTATATTATATTTTCTCTCCCTTCTTTTCACTCATCTGTTCTGATTTTGTTTATTCCACTTAGCAGCCTTCTCCATATCTACACATTCAAGTTCTATGTATGCTCGCCCAATCTTTTATCTGGGTCCCACCATCTCAAGATTGTTGTCTCAGTGATATGCATTGTTGCAGTCTACAGTCCCATGCCAAGTTCCGATACAATTTTGACTGGGTTATCTAGTCTGATCAGGTATAATGAGTAAAATTAATGCTATAAATGAATAGCTTTTTTCATTTTATTTACATTAAAGTTTATTCATGTGCTACATAACTGTCCATTTTCATCTGGAACCAGTAGCATTGGTACATGGCAATGTGATCGGATGTATGTGATCGGATGTAAAAGGCGAATTCCTGAGATTTGGTTCGTAATCTGGATTTCTGAGAAGCATCATGCCTATATCCACACTAACTACACCCTAAGCAATGCCCTAAGTGTCATACACACCTTAACAATGATGCTGAACCCCCCCCCCCCCCCTGGCTCAAGTGTTAATAATAGCGGTCAAAATAGTGCACGGAATGCTCAAGGTAATCGATGTCTCGACCGCAATAATGTAGCAAGGGGGAAAACTCTATCTTGCAGCACTGTGTAGGGACTGTTACATCGGAAGTCGTTCTATTGCCGGTTTGTGACGGTTCTTGACTGATTTGTGACGGTTCCTTATGATCGAAATTATACATTTTCTAGACTTTTTGACAGTTAATACGCATTTGTGTAGCCATCTAGCTGATAATTCGATTAATTTTTCCATTCCCCTCACAATCGTTGGCCGCAACGAGTGTAATGATAACGAACATTTCATTGTGCGAGTCATAACAACAACGAAAACCGCGAAATTTGATATTTGTTTGTGTTCTCTCCTGATCGAGTCGGTTCTCTCCCCATTTAATCGGTTCTATACGGGTAATACTATCGATAATATTTGGCAGTATACATGGTTCAAACTGACCATGTCGTGAAATTAACCAGAGAGACACACAACAAAATGTGTTGTAAGTTGAAATTTGCACCACTTATAATCAATTTCGATGAATTACACTGCCTTCCGATGCTTAATCAATAACCTGTGTTATGCCTATCAAAATTCATCAAGTCGCCAGCTATAGTTTGAAAAAATAACGAGTTTTGCAGGCCCAACATTGCCATGAGTCAATAGCCGGTTAACAATAGTGAAATCTCATAGCGCTGGACTTCTGAATGCGTGAGCGTAGACGGGATATATAGAGCTATCTGTCTTGTATTTTATGTTGTCTATTTTCGTAGACGCATTTTAATAAGCAAAAAGCCAAAAGTTCAGACGTCAAAAGTTCGTTGAAGCCCATACAATGTTCTGATTACGCAATTTATGAAGTCTGTGTTTGGAATCCGCTTGCTGGATGCTGCACGATTATATAGGTTAGATGCTAGAATTCGTTATTTCTTTATCGCACTTGTTCTGCTGTTCACGACAATCTGACCGGCAATCATCAAGGGTTTGCTCTATCTTCTAAGTCTCTAGACAGTGAAGCAATGCCACTCAGATTCCTGTTAAGAGATAACTGATTACAACAAATCACGCAATTAATTGTATCCACTCGCCTGCAAGGGAATAATTGTTTTATACTAGTGAAGGCTATATTCTGTAATATTAAATAAAATAAAATTTGGATGAAGTCACCCGCCTTTGACTTACTATAGTAGTCGCCCCAAACATGCAAGATCACCCCGGGGCAACTGGTCTTGGACAAGAGTAGTCACGCATCCTCAGGGATATTCCGGAATGTAATTACCGGTACCAATACTAAACCTTTAAAAGTAACTCAATCAGCCAATCGAAGTTTTACAAAATCATGTGACCATTGATCAAAAGAGTACAAGTGAAGTCGGGCCCATGTGAAGTCGACCCCATATGAAGGTGACCAATACGAAGACGACCGGACGCGAAGTCGACCCCAATGATTAGATAGTCATTTTAAATGAGCGCGGCGGACAATTACACTTTAAACGAACACATTATTATTACAATGCATATATGTATATAAGGAGGGACTTTCCTCAGTCATTGTTGTAAAATCAAACTAACTAACAATTTCAACATATTTTGGTGTGAATTTTCAACCAGTTTGACCAAAGTTGGGGGCAGACACCAATTAAGCATCCCATCCCTGTCCAAGCCCCGCCCGTCCCCACCACATATATCCCCGGCCACACTATAACATATCAATGATTCAGTTGAACGTGATTGCATAAGATTTGTTCATGTCTGGGCGACAAACATGTGTAAATTTCTCTTAGGCGGGACTTTCGAGGAAGAAATATGTTGGTGCTGGCATCGAAATATTGTCCCACCTGCATGGATCTTTCAATAATGGCCCTGTATTAATGAAATAAATTACACACTTAGCCGTGATTTATAAGGATTTCTTGGTGAATTAAAAGTGATAATGTCACACCTGTAAATTACGTCACCGGTGAGAGCACGCGATTTTTGACAGTTCACAGCACTATCCCCACACCGTCAATAAGAACCCTATGTTTCCACACAGTAACAAGGCTGTTGTTGCGAAGATGAAATATTTAAAATCTCTTGGTCGTGGTAATAACCGAATGAATCAAATGAATTGACTGATGTGTACATTGAAAACTTCTTCAAGAACCGACACACCCAACCAGATAGTAAATTTCCTTCATGTAACATTCTCAATGGTTCTTGAAATGCGCGGCGGCAGAGAAAAACGTAGCTTAACATGGGGTGACCTAAGCTTTTCTACAGATGAGGATGGTGACGAATATTTGGAGCATGTACGCGGGCAAACTAAAACTCGAAAAGGCACATAACCACCAAATATTAGGAAATTTAAACCAAAGGCATGGCACTCGAGGTGAGAGCAAGCCTTGAAATAGGGTGTCTGTCATTTGCAGAATGGGGTCCCCAGAGGGTGAATTTAGTTATGCTATCCCGCATCACAAAATTCACCCTCTGTGAACCTCATTCTGCTGAGGTGTAAGCAGAATGAGGTCCCCAGAGGGTGAATTTTGTGATGCTAGCCTGCTATGCGGGGTAGCATCACTAAATTCACCCTCTGGGGACCTCATTCTGCAAATGACAGACACCCTATTTCAAGGCTTGGATGAGAGACGTTTGTGTAAGTAACTCGTGCACTAACACGCACTCGTTTCTTACCGACGTCTCTCACCTCTCATGAATTATTTAACGTAATTCTCGGAACCAATTGATTACTCACTATATAATTGACGCTCAAATACTTGGCTCCCCATGGCATAAAGACTTGAAGCTAAAACTAAATGGAGGCCCAAGAACAGCATACTTTTGAAGCTAATAAGCCGTCCTTTCTTCTAATTAAGTCTTATAATACTGGTAAAAATCATACAGACGCTACGATTAAAATCGTAAGTGGGGAAAATCGTAGGTGGAAAAATCGTAGCTTGCCCGCAGACGCTACGGTGCTGCGATGTTCGCAGCTACGATTTGATCAACGTGATCGATCACATGATAGCAAAATGTTATCCCACATTCTCCGCAGTATGCAACTAAATACATATGGCATGTATCTCAATGTTCTAAACTAACAAGTTGATGTTGAAAGTTCAAGTGAAATTGAATATTATTATTTTTTTTAAATTTGACATTTTTGTACCTGTCAACTCAACAGGCTCAGCTGCCCCAATTGAATTTCAACAATTGCGCAGCCCTCTACTCCTGGCCTGATATGTGGTATAGGCCTGCACTCCCTGTCGCGCCACATCTCCACCAATGTGGCCTCGTTTTTGTAAGTGCAAGAAGTTTGTAAACTTTTGTGGTATTTACAACATGACCAGCGCGACAGTGGTCATGTGACAGCTACGATCGCGCGCGTTGCCAAGGTCACGCCACGATTTTCCTGGTAAAATCAAACAGTGCTTGGTTGCTACGATTTGGCTACGATATTGTCGTGGGCATGCGCATTGGATGCTTCCTCCTGCGATTTTCCCCACTTACGATTTTAATCGCAGCGTGTGTGGTGGCACTATAAAACTCGATGACCCGTCCACGGTTCACGCTGTAGGAATCACTGAACTAAATGGTTTCCCATAGGCGACAGTGTTAACGTTTCGGCCAAATTCACTGAATTGAAGCCTGCAGGCCATATCAGTGATGTTTACCCGGCTAGATTGACACCAGTTGATCACGAAAATGCAAGAAAAATCATAGGTCATGTGTTTACTTTTTAAAATAAATCCCCAAGTCTACGACAGGGCTATCTCACAGCCATATTTGATCTGGAAAAACCCAGGACTATAGCAGCTAGTTAAATAAATATCCCGCTCACAAAAATCAATTCCCCCATCCATTCACCAGTTTAAATTATTTAGATATTATGTACAAATCAAATAAACGCGATGTCACCCTTTAATAACGTGTCGCGTGTATCAGGTGAAGGTCATTCTTCAGTTACCTTCACCTTTAGCATTCCACGGTGTACTCGCTCCCCGACTCTAGAACACATTTAGCTCCCTGATTCCTATATATATATATGTATATGTGTGACACACAGCGTTTCTTATAGTATTTTATCAAAATATAGACCTTACTGAAATCAAAAATGGGTTATATCGAGCAGTAGTGGTTTATTTTTCCAATATGATGCATCCTGAAAATTAGTGTCAATCCTCAAAATAAAGCCAAAAAATTAAGATTTTTTTTTTCAATTTTACTAGCTGATGCATCTCGTATAACTGAAGTATGCCCTTATATACCATAATATTACTAAATTGAAGAGGAAATGTTAATATACATTTTGAGAGGTATATCTTGTCCAATTTTAAACACTTTTCATGCAGAATTTGGCAATTTATAATTAACATTTACTAAAATTAACAGAAAATTTAAATAAAAAATACTTTAATAGCAATATAAAGCAACCATAAGTCAATTTAAATATCTAAACATGATGATACAACATCAGACACAGCCTCAGACATGAAATTTTACCAGATGGCAGAGCATACTGTCTGTTTAACAAACCTGCCATGGCAATTTTGCACGACAGTAACTCTAGTGGTGGTGCCATCAACCCCCCCCCCCCCGAATTGGGTGGGGCTACGGTCCCCGTTAAGACTACTGGGTGTCGGAAAAGCTTAATTGGGTCAACTGTCACCTTTTCCCAATGGGGGGGGGTGCTAACACTCCTCAAAATTGTGGGGAGAGGGGCACTAGACCCCCTGACCCCCTAATGGTACCTGGTGTCCATGCAAAATTCCCAGATTTATCACTTTCTTTACTATCTACAGGCGAACCCATGGGTTTCTTCTTTAAATGTGTCCAAAATGTGGTCATTATCATTTGAAAATAAGAAAATATGGAATTAACAACTTATCATGGCGAGACGTGAATTTTCGTAAAATTCAAATTTTCCTTATAGGAATCACTGAACTAAATGGTTTCCCATAGGCGACAGTGTTAACGTTTCGTCCAAATTCACTGAATTGAAGCCTGCAGGCCATACCAGTGATGTTTACCCAGCTAGATTGACACCAGTTGATCACGAAAATGCAAGAAAAATCATAGGTCATGTGTTTACTTTTTAAAATAAATCCCCAAGTCTACGACAGGGCTATCTCACAGCCAAAATTGATCTGGAAAAACCCAGGACTATAGCAGCTAGTTAAATAAATATCCCGCTCACAAAAATCCATTCCCCCATTCATTCACCAGTTTAAATTATTTAGATATTATGTACAAATCAAATAAACGCGATGTCACCCTTTAATAACGTGTCGCGTGTATCAGGTGAAGGTCATTCTTCAGTTACCTTCACATTTAGCATTCCACGGTGTACTCGCTCCCCGACTCTAGAACACATTTAGCTCCCTGATTCCTGTAGACAGTGTAGTGTAGTGTAAATTTATATCGAAAACAAATTCAATTTCTTCCATCTAAAACATATTATTACAGTATTACACACATACGCACCAAATTTCAGCTCAAACTTTTGAAAAATGACAGTTTTATAGACATAAATCGATTTTAATGGTAAATCCTGTGTGAAATGTTATCATCGAAAAAAAATCATTTCTTCGATCTAAAAAATAATTACGTCCTGTACCCTGTCATTTTAGGAATATATAAGTATCCCACGCACATACACCAAGTGTGAGCTAAAAAATTTGAAAAATAAGAGATTTATCGATATAAATCTATTTGTATATGGCAGATGCTAATTCCCTTGTTAAATAAATTATAGGGCCATGCAAATGTTTTCTGAGCTGTTCCATATTGGGCACTAGAGTCCATATTTGACCGTTATATCTGATAATTGTGCGACAGTACAGTCGCGTTACTTTATACGTCAACATTGGTCATTATCACCCGACAAATTTGTTTCGGCCTATCGTATCAACCCCTATTTTCTCCCGCGTAGCCTAACTAAGTGTCAACATTGGTCTTTATAGCTCCACTAATTTGTATCGTTTCATCGGTATGAATTCCATATCCAATTATCCACATATAACCAACCCAACCTCTAATCCCGGTCCAATTTATTTAATTTTTTCATCGCTATAGTCACGTTACTTAATATTTTATCGCGTGATACTTGTACTTATATGTCTATGGTATTACTATAGTATACCGTATACGTATATCAATTGCTATTCCTTTCTATATAATCCTGGTGCCATCTATAGAGATAGAGATAATTTCATACCCCCCTCCATTTTATGTCATTGCTGCTTTAGTACAGTCGCGATACATTACATGGCAACATCGCTCCACTAATTTATGTGAGTTCATCGGTACGAACCCCTTTTTCTCCGAGTCCATATAACGTAGCAACCCAACATCTTATAGAAGTCCATAAATGACTATTCTGGCACTATATAGAGATGACTAAGATTCTGACACCCCCTATTTTATAGCCTTGTTGCAATGTTCAGTAGAGTTGAGATGCATAATATGTCCACATTGGTCATTATCGCTCTATAAATTTATATCGGTTCAACCCTTAGTTCCCTGTATCGCCCACCCCTCCCTGAATTTATTTTTTCATTTGTATTATAGTCTCGTTACGTACACATTTTATCTCTTGTAACTTTTGTTTCAATGCGTCGAGTTCCGCTACAGAGAATACAAAACTGACACCATTTTGAAATGTAAGCAGGCTTCAAACTCATCTTATCCAAGAAAAACTCTGGTTACATAAGAAATTTGTGTATAAGGTGTACGCGCATTTGTTGCGTTAAAAACCAAAGGTCCCAAGTCAAGGTCCAAATCCCCATCACACTGTTGTGAGGTTTAACTCCATCTACATACAGTAATGTCCAAAGTAATTGATCACTTAACCACAGCAAAATTATGGGTATTTTTTCATGATTTTAAATCCTGAAAAATTACCCATAATTATGCTGTGGTTAAGTGGTCAATTACTTTGGGCATTACTGTAACTAATATAAGGATTTGAGGTTTAATGATAACTCAATCCTCATACAGTAATGTTCAAAGTAATTGACCACTTAAGCACAGCAGAATAATGGGTAATTTATCAGGATTTAAATGCTGAAAAAATACCCATAATTATGCTGTGGTTAAGTGGTCAATTACTTTGGGCATTACTGTAACCAAAATAATGATTTGAGGTTTAATGATAACTCAATCCTCATACAGTAATGTTCAAAGTAATTGACCACTTAACCACAGCAGAATTATTGGTAATTTTTCAGGATTTTAAATCCTGAAAAATTACCAATAATTCTGATGTGGTTAAGTGGTCAATTACTTTGGGCATTACTGTAACCAATATAAGGATGTGAGGTTTAATGAGAACTCCATCCACATAACTAATAAATATGTGTGAAAATTAAAACAAAACAAAATAAATTCCATGATGGCATCCAATATGGACTGCCTAATTCTGCTCCAAAACATGTATATTGAATATATGGATGTTTATTGGCGGAAACCGATTATTTCAATGATATTTTCATTAACTAGGACCCAAAACCCGACTTACATGAGCGTGCGACTGTATCTTAAGCATATGTGCATATTTAATAAGCCAACAATTGGAATCCCAACAGAGAAGATTGGCGTGGGTCCCTTGTGCGATCTGTCCATCGAAATCTATTTAGACATCTCAAGACACGTAAGACCCAATAACTTAATATACAGAATAGATACATCTATTGCCTGAGTGACTAATATTTATATTTGTTACAATGAGGTCAAATAGTTGCGAAGCCAGCACCACAATTCTTTCCCTCCATAGTAAATCTTAAAACAACTTCTAAAGAATTATTAATTTACCTTATATTTGGTATGGAGCGTCCTTGGTTTACTGGAGTTCAGATTTGTTAACATCACGTCACCAAGTTAATTACTTGCGGAGCCACAGCCATAACTATTTCCCTCCATAGTAATTCTCAAAACAACTTCTTAAGAACAATTGACCAATTCAGTCGCGCAATTATTGGAAGAGCCACGGTCAATCATTTTTTTAAACCAAATGTTACATTTAAATTATTGCTTTATTTAACCCAAAAAAACAATTAAATGAGAAAATTAACTTTTACTACTTGCTAAATTTTATCTTTTAATTATTTCATTTAAATTTTAGTATTTACAGTATACTAAGTCCAAGTCTTTATAATCAATTGAGTGACCCCACAGTCGTTTACTTGCTTTGTTAGTAATAATTTGAAGGATTACTTGTTTAAACGCAATTGTTATCAAAATATTTTATGTATTTTTTATAATTTCTATTTATATGTAATACTATAATCTTGGTGGCGTTACCATTTCTGACTATGGTTTTCTTGTTATTGTCTGTTTGTCGCTTCTGAAAGCGCGTGCATTTGTGTATCTCTGATATCATTAAGGGGGAGGTCAAGTGACAAATTTTGAATGGAGATTTCCATGCAAATCTCTGCAGCAAAAGTTATATATGAAGCAGTTGTCTGGGCTCTAAATCAGCCATAATGCAGTCCGGTCGCCAAACCCCCGGAATTCACGAATGCGTGTTTTGGCGTATAAAGTTTTTTTCTCTGCGGATTATGTAAATTCAGGTATCCGACATCAAGATTTTATCGGCTGGCCATCTGTCAGCCTCGAGCAATTTTTTTTATATCGCCTTAAAATGTTTATCACCCCCCCCCCCCCCCCCCCCCCATTTTTTTCCCAGACGGAAAACCAGTTACTTGGAATTTGTTGCAAATTCACATGACTAATCTAGTAAAATGTATATATTTTCATGAAGCTAACACATAATGACACTATTTTGGGCCAAAATTGAAACTCACCATCCAAGATGGCCACCAAAATGGCCACCGTTATTTGAAAATATGACATTTTTTTTACAAATATCTTCTAGATCAGTTCATGCTGTTTGGAACTGGTTGAGTAATATCTTTATTTTGTACTATGTATATTAACTGATCATTGGAGCAATTAAATATGCAATTATTGTGGTCCTATCCGCTTGTGATCCCTCAAAAATTCGATTTTACAGAACGCGGTATAAAATTTCACAAAAAATCACAACTGGGATTCTAGTCATATTTCAACAAGAAATGAACAGAAGGTTGCAATTAAGTGAGGCATACCATTACCTATGAATATTCCAACTCACTGGAACCAAAATTCTTACTTTGGCCCAAAATGGCTGCCAAAATATGGAAAATGGTCAATATTGCCCTAGGGTGTCCTGCAAAAAAAACTTTATACGCCAAAACATGCATCCGTGACCTGGCGGCCGGACTTTTGCTGCCGAGATTTGCATGGAAATGCCCATTCAATATGAGGTAATACTTACTGTGTCTAGAAGTTCGACAAGTTTTGAGATATAGAAAAACCATATTAGTTGAACCGCCTGAAAAACAATCAGCAATACTTTCTGATATGTATCATTATATTACACACCTTTCGCATAATGACTTACTATTGATACGAATTACAAATAGCTAATGGTATCGCATAATTTTCGGACGGTCCCTAAACTATTTCCCACAATTGACGATTACGAGTCCATTTGTGAGAAAATCATGCCATTCAAACTTTTTGCCACTCGCAGTAAGGTTATATGCGGAATGGATGTTATAAACACAAGATTATAAACGTAAGGTTATATGCGGAATGGATGTTATAAAAACAAGATTATAAACATAAGGTTATATGCGGAATGGATGTTATAAACACAAGATTATAAACATAAGGTTATATGCGGAATGGATGTTATAAACACAAGATTATAAACATAAGGTTATATGCGGAATGGATGTTATAAACACAAGATTATAAACATAAGGTTATATGCGGAATGGATGTTATAAACACAAGATTATAAACATTAGGTTATATGCGGAATGGGTGTTATAAACACAAGATTATAAACATAAGGTTATATGCGGAATGGATGTTATAAACACAAGATTATAAAAATAAGGTTATATGCGGAATGGATGTTATAAACACAAGATTATAAACATAAGGTTATATGCGGAATGGATGTTATAAACACAAGATTATAAACATAAGGTTATATGCGGAATGGATGTTATAAACACAAGATTATAAACATAAGGTTATATGTAGACTATTATAATTATAATTATAATCAATATATATGAATATATGTCTGTATCTGAGAACTATACTATTGATTCCGTAACAAGATAGGGCCGGTCTTGACAAGCAAGCTAATTCGTTCGGGCTCAAACTTTGTAAATCAGCTTTCATGAGAATAGTGAATGGTCGTAAAAGTGGCAATCCCCTTGGAAAATGTACGAGTTATCAGTATAATGGGGCGAGCTTAGAAGACTACGTTACAATTTATAGTTTATTCTTATCATTTTTTGGACATATACCCACCCCCCCCCCTTTTTTAACACTAAAACAGAGATGTGTGGGGGGATTCACTGTAAACAGCTGTATATGAATTTCTGTGCATAATATTTGTCATGGATGTTAACATTGACATGTAAATAGGGAACGAGTTATTTTTAGGTAATTCGGCCAAAACAACATGGCTTCCAGCGGCGATCTTGGATTTCAAAATTTGCGACAAAACACAACACGATAACTGCCTGCAGTCAGTTTAGCCGTTAGAATTACATTATTTCCAAGGCGTTTTAAGCTAAACTCATTGCAAAAACAGTCAAAAGACTTGAAGGAAAAAAACAATTTGAGTTGTGGAAAAAATTGTTTGTTGGTCCCATCGACGACCTACCCACCTCGGTGTACGTGCCCGGAAAAAAATCCCCCAGGTGTATTTATATACATAATTCACTGCACGCATGCACAATCCAAAACATATTGAAATTGTTACATCGTATATATTCCACTCGTATGACTATATATGTCCAAATGACGACAAGTATATCAATAAATTGAAGCAAAAAGGATGTTTAGTGATACAATCTAAACCGAAGAGGGTCAACTCTATATATATATCTTATATAATTACCACCAAATAGTTGTGGCCATGAAACATCGATAGTTGTTCTCCGTAAATATATATATATATATATATATATATATATATATATGTGTGTGTGACCCGCCATATCAAATCCAGTCGGAAGTCGGGATTTTTTTACCCTGTGCCAATGCATTCTCGTATATATGCGAGTCGACCATAGGATAAATGTTTCTGACAATTTTTAGGACATAACATAAAACACAGCCATTACCCTGCAGGGAGCCCCACACATATATAGAAGCATATAGAAGAGTGTCGTCTGCTCATGTTTGTCTGGGGCTCTGTATGGGTGAAATTATAAAATTGTTAAAGAATACAAGAAAAAATTATTAAAATTGTAAAAAATTGTTAGGCCAATGCATTCTCTTATATGCGAGGCGACCTATGGTCGACTCGCATATATACGAGAATGCATTGGCACAGGGTAAAAAAATCCCGACTTCCGACTGGATTTGATATGGCGGGTCACAGATATCAATGGAGACGTTTAGTGTGTCGTCAGAATCGAGAAAAACTCATTATTCCAAATTTTAAAAAAGCCTATTTGTGACCAGTCTCTGTAAAGATATTATTATATAATAGTTGGACTGGTTATACCTGTCGTAGAGTTTCTAATTCCGAATTAATTAGCCATTATAGTTTCCTGTTATTGTGACCCACCCTGTCGCCTTGTTACTCACCCTGTCATGTGACTCACCTTGTCGCCTTCTGGTGAAGGTTCTACTCGTTGACACCCGAAGCTGTAGCGAAGAAACCATCCGCTTAGCCCTCCCTAAAAATATATATAGTGTTCACATAATAATCACATAATAATGCCAACTAGATATGGACTGTACCAATGGGACTAATGGTACCACCGCAGTGCAGTTTGGCTACATTAACTGTAGCCATATTAACATATCTTTCTTTTGAAAAAAAACGAGTTGCTAAACATTTATTAGTCGAGAAAGGGAGATAACGCGACTAAAAAAGTCGGACGTACCACATAACCGCAGGTGCGCATATCCCCATGTACTAAATAACTGTGCCACGTTTTAAAACAATTGACTGAAAAATGTAGGAATACAAAACATTACTGAAAAATGTAGGAATACAAGATCTGACAAAGTTGCGTCTACGGACGGATGGACAGAGCGGACGTCCGACGGACGGACGGACGGTTAAACCGATACATATAATATACCCCATGCACCCCCGTAACAATCCGTGACTTGTTAAGGGGGTATACAAAATAAAAGTGGTAGCTAGGATGTGTTTCGTCTATCTCTTCCTCGCTGGTCTATTATATATTTTGGAACTTCCGTTTGTGTGTGTGTATGGGGGGTGTGTGTGTGTGTGTGTGTATGTGTGGGGGTGTGTGTATGTATGCATGTATGTGTATGTATGTATGTATGTATGTATGTATGTATGCATGTTATCGACTCGAAAACTGCTCGACCGATCCGACTCAAATTTGGTATCTGTTCCTACTTTAATCCCGGAAACAATATGGGCAGGTCCAATTTCAGGTGCGACCGTGTTCTTGACATTGATCTCGCTCATATACGCTCATATATAGGCATGTTTCTGGACCGATCGAACAATATTTTTTTTTCTCCTAATACTTTTCAACGTTGTTCGCTCAGTTTTGTTCAACGTTGTCACTTTCAATTAATAGAAGATATCCCTAAATATCCCGGACGAAGTCGGGCACATCAGCTAGTTATATATATTTATCTATTGACTAGTGTGTCATCTTCAATTTGATTGGTCGATAGCTACACAATAGAAATCTTTGTGTGGTCAACATCGAACCCCATGATATTTCTGGGAACTTCAATTTTATTGGTTGATAGCTACCGTACCGTGTAGCTGCCTCGATTCCGGAATATCATATTGTCGCTTCCATCACAACGTGGAAGTAAACCCCATGGTATTTCTGTGATATTTCCGTATTATGTGTTTGTCAAACAAAGCAGAGGAATGATTTCAGTTTCAATCTGGGTCAAGTGTGTGATGTTAATACTTGTGACAATTCAATGTGCGTTCAGTTGTTTATGGTGAAATCTGTTTATGTGTTTCAAAATTAACAAATACTGAAACATAAGGTTATAATTTCCCTATTCATTTCTATTGGCAGGGTTATGTTGATTTGTATCTACTGATAAGGTCAAGAGATAAAATCGTCACCCTATGTCTGTTCACGGAATACGGGTTTTGTTTACCTACACTCGACCAGCCGCATCCCATTCAGGCTTCGGCCTCCTTAGTCTGGCTGTCGGGGCTGAAATATATAGGATCGACCCGGAAAAAAATCCTAACAAGCTAAATTTGGTATCGTTGTAAAGAGGAGACCTTCGAGTATAACATATCCAAAATGCGCTAAAATCCGGTGGGAAAAATGTTCTATAGAGCCCCTAATAGGGGTGGGTGGGACGTAAATTATGAAGGTATAATTATACGATATATTGTAGCATAGGAATTACGCAGTTTTTCAAGTATGTGTGAATATCGTGACACGGACGGAAAAAATACAATTGCGGCCATGAAATGGCTGTCAAAATGGCCGCAACTCCAATACATGCCACGACGAAAGCAACATATTGGATAACCACATAGTAGTGAAAATACGTAATATTAATATACATTGTCTGTTGTTAAGTATCATTAAATGTACACAGATCATTACTAGTATAACAGATGCATCTGAAGAAATGATACGTCACTGCAACGCAAGTCAAACCCAATGGTTTACGCATTTAACGTTCGGGTTTTCTGCTTATCCAACATCCAACTGTCCGGCCAACATATTAATTCTTTTGGGCATGCAACACAGAAAGTTGTGTATCGCCACGCAATGCGTGGTAGTTTTTTCGACATTGTGATTAATTATTGAATGTAACACAAAAACTAACGTGTATACCCTTGAATGTGTTATTAAGACTAGTTACATTTATGGAATTTTCTACACTCTCCGCGACAACATGCCATGCACATATGTGACCCGCCATATCAAATCCAGTCGGAAGTCGGGATTTTTTTACCCTGTGCCAATGCATTGTCTTATATATGCGAGTCGACCATAGGTCGCCTCGCATATATAAGAGAATGCATTGGCTTAACAATTTTTTATCATGTTTTTTAAATAAATGTTTCTTACAATTATTAGGACATAAAATAAAAAACATCCATTACCCTACAGGGAGCCCCACACATACAATGTATATAGAAGCATATAGAAGAGTGTCGTCTGCTCATGTTTGTCTGGGGCTCTGTATGGGTGAAATTATAAATTTGTTAAAGAATACAAGAACAAATTATTAAAATTGTAAAACATTGTTAGGCCAATGCATACTCTTATATATGCGAGGCGACCTATTGTCGATTCGCATATATAAGAGAATGCATTGGCACAGGGTAAAAAAAATCGACTGAATTTGATATGGCGGGTCACATATGTCTCTATGATTATCATACGGCAAAGAAAAACTGATGTCTTCAATAGATTTGCGACATATTAGAACCCAGTTGAGTGGTGTTGCTGAAAATTATCTTGATGAATATTTGTATCCAACAGAACACAAAAATGTGATAGCCAATTGCCCTGGCGCAGTTTAATTCTTTGACGTTTGTGGTCATTATACACCATTCGCGCTGCATCATATGACGTACCACTGGCATAATTCACTTACTTCGATAAACAGAAATGCACAGACGAACACCATGCACACATTGTAGACCAAAATCACTCCTTTCAACTCGAAAGCTTGACGTTTTTCCATGTACTTGGGTCCATATTTAACAATTAGTCCGTACAACATGAATATAGACATGACTGGCCATGGTGACGACATTAATGGTAAACTCGTCACTCGTCCATCTGAAATGTTCGAAAAATAGAATCAGAATGGTTTGTTGACTGAAGTACAGTGTTTTATAAATTTTATCAACAGCAATTATAGATCATAGAGATTGTCAACACTGTGCGTATAGTGAGTAAATATAGAATACACCCATATAGTAGCCGAGAATACAAAATTTTCACCACGAGTGGAATTGTGGTTTTAACCACGAGCCTTTTGGTGAGTGGTAAAAACCACAATACCACGAGTGGTGAAAATTTTGTACTCTCGGGTACTATGCGTGTATTTTATTTATGCCATAATTATTATTTTTGTAATTTTGTTCGCGAATTCAACTACCCCGCTGTTTACTTTGAATGTGTATCCTCACCCAGAGACACAAACACGACGCTATAAGAATGTGCGTCACGCGTAGTGATGCTTACATTGACTTCATGACGTCATCCTATTTCTGAGCGATCAGTCACTTGGAATTATCATTCATATGTTTCCTAGTTAATATAGCACTAGCAAGCTACATTTGATTGAAATTCATGCAATTTTCCTCATTTCTAATTGATATCATGACAACTTCCAATTTCAAATGAATGTTACATAGGAACTATTTTGCTAACTACGATGTAGTTCTATTATGGGTATACACGTTTAACACATGAAATTACGTTGGAAAATTTACACCCACAGTAGAAATTTATACCCACAGTAGGAAGCTTTATTACGCCACCTGTGGTGTTTCTAGTGTGGCTGTTTTTCATATTCAGTGGTAGTCTCCAATTCTGTGGTCGAGTGGGCGAAGATTTTTGTTTTTGTACCTTACTCAAATCGTACCGATAGAATCACGTAGATGCTGAAATTGTAAAGTTAACGCCACCGGTGTATAATATGTTTTTGAAAATATGACTCAATCGTATCGATAGTCAGGACAGGCTGATATTGTAATCTTAAAGTCACCGGTGTAATAATATGTTGTTGAAAATATAAATAATCTGATAGCCTGAAAATAATATATAACCCATTGGGAGCCCCCTGGTATAGTGAGGTGAATTATGGGTAATATTATGCCTGTTCTATTGTGATAACCGCCATCTTTTATCTTCGGCGTGTTTTATGAAAATGTCAGCAAGATTTCTCCACTCGATTCTTTTAAAATGCACCCTAATCGGTCAAATTCTTTTGATAATTCTATCTAAATACATCTTAGCTACTATTCGGATCTGCTGTCACGGTCGAAAAAGGTTTAGTTTGACCAAAACGGCTATTGACAAAAGTTTGTTTATAAACTAGCGTACTCGATAAACCCGTAGTACCGGCACCTCGAAACAGTGCGCGGAACTGCGCGGAACTACGCGGAAGTGCGCGGTACAAATGAAACAGTTATTATGCACAGGGGGCAGGTGGGGGTTGATTTAATACATGAGCTATAGTAGTAGACGGTCTTCAGTTGCGAATTTGTAAGGTTATTCCCGCCACGAAGTGGGTGGACACTAGTGTACAGATATGTATAGACTCATGGTCGAATGGAGAAATATATTCTTGGATATGTTTTTTTGTACCTTACTCAATCGTACCAATAGAATCACGTATATGCTGAAATTGTAAAGTTAACGGCACCGGTGTATAATACGTTTTTGAAAATATGATAAATCGTATCCATAGGGTCAGGACATGCTGAAATTGTAAACTTAAAGTCACTGGTGTAATAATATGTTGTTGAAAATATAAATACTCTGATAGCCTGAAAATAATGTATAACCCTTTGGGAACCCCTGTGTAGTGAAGTGAATTGTGGGTAATTTTAATTGGAGCGCGCATGTCTGTTCTGTTGGAGACTTGGATTAACCGCGATCTTTTATTTTCTAGTCATCAAGTCAAAATTGTATCGTATACACAATGTGTTTGTACCGATGGATGTATCGCGACTCGACTCGTTTTCGTGGTCATATAGGGCCTATATAACCTATGATCACGAAAACGAGTCGGGATATCTGATAGAATTCCAGGAATTGTACATTCACTTCCAATAGTATAATAGTATAGATTCACTGCAATCTGCCGCGGAATTTCCCAAAATTGTAGGCTACTTTCAGTTTCATTTTCCACTTTCACTTTTCACTTTTACCACGCAAAGCGACCTTAGTTGACACATATATATGGCACACTGGCTGAGTCCATGACAAATAGTTTATGTAGAATGCTAATTCTTTCGTTTAATTAAAGCTCACCTCGTTAAAACGCATGTCAATCGTATTTGTTTACAAATTGCATTGGGTGCGACGATTTGCAATGGGTCCCGATTTGTGGAGATCACTTTGCGGAAGTCCCCGAATTCGCGGATGTCCCCTAAAATGGGCGATATATATAGATTTTAATAGGGAACGGTGCGTATATGTCAATTGATACGTATCTTAAACAAATAACGACACGATCATCATAATAAAGGTCAGTTCTATCAATTATATATGCGCCGAGTTCACTTGGTGCAAATCAAACGGCGATAAATATTCTCGTGTGCCAGAAGGACTCCTTAAAGTTGTGAATAAGATGAATATTTATTAGATGGTATTTGACAAGCGCTAATATAGGCGCTAACTAATGAATAATATTTTATATTATAATTATATTATAATTTATATTTATGGCTAATATGATCTTGGTGGCGTTACCATTTCTGACTATGGTTTTCTTGTACCCACTGTAGGGTGTAAAGATGAAATTTACAAAATAGGTGTAGTGTCACCGCACACGCTGCGATTAAAATCGTAAGTGGGGAAAATCGCAGGAGGGAGTATGCAATGCGCATGCCCACGACAATATCGTAGCCAAATCGTAGCAATCAAGCACTGTTTGATTTTACCAGGAAAATCGTGGCGCGACCTTGGCAACGCGCGCGATCGTAGCTGTCACATGACCACTGTCGCACTGGTCATGTTGTGAATACCACGAAAAGTAAACATTCAAAAATGGCGCAAAGTTTACAAACTTCTTGCACTTACAAAAACGAGGCCACATTGGTGGAGATGTGGCACGACAGGGAGTGCAGGCCTATACCACATATCAGGCAAGGATTAGAGGGCTGTCGCAATTGTTGAATTCAATTGGGGCAGCTGAGCCTGTTGAGTTGACAGGTACAAAAATGTCAAAATTAAAAAAATATTCAATTTCACTTGAACTTTTAACATCAACTTGTTAGTTTAGAACATTGAGATACATGCCATATGTATTTATTTGCATAATGCGGAGAATGGGGTATAACATTTTGTTATCATGTGATCGATCACGTTGATAAAATCGTAGCTGCAAACATCGCAGCACCGTAGCGTCTGCGGGCAAGCTACGATTTCTCCACCTCGATTTTCCCCACTTACGATTTTAATCGTAGCGTCTGCGGTGGCACTATACACACAATAGAACAGGCAATTATGGTATAATATTTGTTTTGGACGTTTCGCAGTATAGAACAAAACTTTTGTCTGAATCGTAACGTATGAGTACAACTGAGTCGTTGTTCATTGTCGATCACATGCTAAAGGCAGGTGATTAGTGTTAATGAGTGTAAGCCGGGATCGGGCTTACTGGGTGAGCTAATGTTCTGGTCACTTTAGCCGGTCTGGTCTTGCAAGGTGCACGTATCAAATTTTAATTTAAATTAAAAGAACATGCGGATATTTCCAATAAATGGAACTCACATATGTCTTTGTCGGTACCAAGGTCGTGTATACAAAGCAGAACGTTTGAGACGTTTTATCATGAGTAGTCATCATATATTATAAGTAACAGTTACAATATGTTCAACTGATAAACGACCGAAGTGTATATATTTTATTATGTAGATTTTCTTAATTTTGGAATTCAGTACATTGCTGGAATCAAATTATTTCGAATTGGAACTAATCGCGTAGGATGCTTATTGATCATGTTTATATATGCATACCGAAGGTTCATTATTCCGAATGTTCGCTTTTCCGAAGGTTCATTATTCCGAAGGTTCCCTATTCCGAATGTTCATTATTCCGAAGGTTCGCTATTCCGAAGGTTTTCTATTCTGGTCGTATTTAACCAGAAATGAATCAAAATTTGCACCCCACCACAAAAACCACACGAGGAATGAAAAATACTATAACGCTAGTATTCATATATAGCACATCTATACACCCACTTCTAATTCCCAAATTGTCCCAGATGTCGGTTATTAATAGCAAGAAGACAGTATCAGTTTATCGTTTATTATGGAAAGTTAAAAATACGATGACTGAAATAAACTACATGTAAGAGATATAGTTTTTCCGAACTGGCAATCTGTATTTGAAAAAAAACATCAACATTCAAGGCCCCCTTAATTTCCGAAACCCCCAGATCACATATATAAAATATATGCCACTATATATACCATTTGAAATATGAAGCTGTCTAGATAACACTGTATTGATTATTGCCAGCTTATCCGGTGTAATAAACTGTGAACATGTTTTTGTTGAGTTAACGACGTGTTTTTTATGGTTAATGTTCATCTGGTTTTGTTTCGCAAAGTAAAGTGTATTATTTTCAATGGAGGAAGATAACTCTATATTTTAAAGATAGTTTTATTCCCCTTCAATTGAAAATACATTAGGTTGAATTATGTTGCATTCTGGGAGCCATGACATATAAAGGGGAATCTTTTTTATGATTTAAGATGTTTCTATTTCTCTATGGGCATCTTCTGATACAGACGTTTGAAATGGTGATGAACTATATATAGTGTTTTAATCATATTTTATAGCACAGCTTGTTATTAAAACCTGATATCAAGGCACTATATATAAAAAATACCCGGTGACTCGAAACTTAAGTGGGCCTTACAATTCAATACAAATTCACAACTGCAGTTACATGTAGGTTGAACTCATACCCGTCTATTCCACGACATTCTGCTTTAAACTTTATTTTATTTCGTTTGAACCCACGTCGAATGGCCTGGTGTCCCTTTAACTAAACTTACTATATATCGTGATACCCCCCTCATCGATAAATTAAGTCAATTGCATGCAATCCCCCTTTTCGATCAGAAACATGCCGTATATACACCAGTGGGAGTGACCCCTACCAAATTCCTTTTTCACCCGGGGTAAATATTTCATTGTGAAATCTGAATTATAGAAATTTTACGTGTGTGATTATATATTGATGAATTTACTCTAAAAAATGTGGTATCTCTCTCCTTGTTCTTTATAAAGCAGCATATATGTAGTATCAAACGATGGAGTCGAAAAAAATAAGTTATCTGAAGTTTTCCCATTATACCAGAAATTGTACTGATAGTATGATTATACCAGCAAAATGTGTTGACCATATCCAATAATAAAGTGGATCAATGTGCGTGTTATTGAAATTATCAATAATAACTCTGTCGTGATGAAATGAAAATTGGTCATCTCCAAATTGTTTTGTTAATTACTTGTCAGTCGAAGTTATATACTAATACTTAAAGGAGAGAGAATCCACTTTCGTTTTGTAACCTCGTAACAATTATGTATATATTATCTATGTCAATGTATACCCCGCCTGTTATATTATGTATTATATTCTCAAACACTGTTTTTACAGTTTAATGGGAAATAAACATATTGAGTATTCATTAATAGTTATAGCCCCACTGTTTTAATCCCGCCGTTAGTTGGCGTATTGTTGCCTCTCTAAGATTATTGGGATATAACGTCATACGCAATGACATTAAATCGTATGGAAAGAGCAATTGTGTGGGCTGCCTGGCGCGAATCGGTATTGGAAAATAACGTCATACGTAATGACATTAAATCTCAAGGAAACCCGCGAAAAAATAACAAAATAACATTTATTGTTTCAATGTTTTAAGTTATTTCCTTCATAGTCTTCGTGATAAAGAACACTCTCAATAATTGACTATAGAATTAACCTTTAAAATAAAAAAAATCTTCGGAATACCGAACCTTCGGAATAGAGAACCTTCGGAATAGCGAACCTTCGGAATAGTGAACCTTTGGAATAGTGAACCTTCGGAATAGCGAACCTTCGGAATAGAGACATGTTCCCGCATATAATGTATCAATTGTATATGTTTTGTGTTCTACGTGTATGCAAGCAAGAGCATTCCAAGCTGTCAGAGTTGTGTTCTCCTCACAGTGGTTTTATCTCTGTTTTAATGTCTGAATGCCTTCTGTAAACGGCTGTCAGTTCAATCAAGTTGTTTGAAAATCTTTGTTTGAGAAGATATTTACCAACTGCACGAGTATAATACATTAGCATATGAGACAGTATGAGGTTAATAGCCATACCATAGGCACGAACATGAAAAGGTGTCTGCCTCTAGGTTACACTGGTGTAAATGTTTTCCATAGGCCTCAGTGCTAACGTTTTAGCGTATGCTGTTGGCTATATGAACCATGGGTCCAATTTTTTTTTTTAATCTGAAAAATTGACATTTCGGGAAACTTTTTACACAAAAAAATCATATCTGTCTAGCAGGGAATTCGCCTTTAAATCTTGTGTTTTCGTAACTAGTGTCAGATCCGCATAAAAAAATACTGTCATATTTTAGACCACACCAACAAATTCAAACTTCACTACAAAGGGTTAATTCCTGTGCCAATGGCTATCTTACCTATGGGAAATCATAGGGAAGAGGTGTGATGATTTTTTTATGCAAAAAGCACACAAGGCTATTGACCAATCAGGGCCCAGTGTCTATTTTATTCTCTCCTATATATTCCTCCCGCATCCGCTAGAGGTCTCTCCGAACCTTATTTACACCAGTGTAACCTAAAGCGATAGCCCGCTTTTTCGCGGAATAATTGTAACACCCTACATTTTTTCAGAATTGCCCATGAATGAAAAAAATGTGTTCAAAAATAATATCACTTCTGTGGTTCTTTATTTATCACACACAATTTAACCCCACTCTCTGTAACACATTATTCATCAAAAAAGCACATTTTTCCACCACAAGTCATATTCAGGCCCCATTTTCACACAGTTTTTGGGGTCTGGTGTTGCAAACTTGGATCAGCTATGGAAGACTGTACAAGATCCTTTCCATGAGAGAACTTCTGGTGATGTGAGGTCATTGAGTCCAGATCTGATCAGCTGAGCATCAAGCACATGACTTTATCAGCACATGGAAGACTAAAATATGACATTTTCAGGTCTGCAAGGGTGATCCAAGATAACTGGATGTGGGTGTATATTGAATTAGTTGAACAAAGATATGCTCTCTTTGAAATGCTGAAGCATTTTCTTAAATGTGTCCAAGTTGTAGTGCTATTAACCTTCAAATGGCCATACCCACCAGTGAAAATGAGACACTTTTATTATATATATCTGTATATCACTGGCTATAAAATCCAAAATACTTGTTAGATTAGCTTCTTATAACAATTGGTATGTGTGTCATTGACATGCTCATGTAATGGGTAATTTGCATTATCATGTGACAATTACCACCTTGAAATTTTTTGAAAATACCTTGAAAAATTGGCATTTTTTATGAAAAATCATACCATTTTTTTGGCCGATGGAAGTGAAAGAAGACATCAGCAGCAAGAATAGCCACACCATGCATGGGAGATTCATTGGACTGAAAGACCAGGCTGTGAAAAATGCATTAAAATACTTTAAAGTGACTCCCAGGAATCAAAAATGCCAAAAAGTTCATTTTTCCCTTTAGGTTACACTGGTGTAAATGTTTTCCATAGGCCTCAGTGCTAACGTTTTAGCGTATGCTGTTGGCTATATGAACCATGGGTCCAATTTTTTTTTTTAATCTGAAAAATTGACATTTCGGGAAACTTTTTACACAAAAAAATCATATCTGTCTAGCAGGGAATTCGCCTTTAAATCTTGTGTTTTCGTAACTAGTGTCAGATCCGCATAAAAAAATACTGTCATATTTTAGACCACACCAACAAATTCAAACTTCACTACAAAGGGTTAATTCCTGTGCCAATGGCTATCTTACCTATGGGAAATCATAGGGAAGAGGTGTGATGATTTTTTTATGCAAAAAGCACACAAGGCTATTGACCAATCAGGGCCCAGTGTCTATTTTATTCTCTCCTATATATTCCTCCCGCATCCGCTAGAGGTCTCTCCGAACCTTATTTACACCAGTGTAACCTAAAGCGATAGCCCGCTTTTTCGCGGAATAATTGTAACACCCTACATTTTTTCAGAATTGCCCATGAATGAAAAAAATGTGTTCAAAAATAATATCACTTCTGTGGTTCTTTATTTATCACACACAATTTAACCCCACTCTCTGTAACACATTATTCATCAAAAAAGCACATTTTTCCACCACAAGTCATATTCAGGCCCCATTTTCACACAGTTTTTGGGGTCTGGTGTTGCAAACTTGGATCAGCTATGGAAGACTGTACAAGATCCTTTCCATGAGAGAACTTCTGGTGATGTGAGGTCATTGAGTCCAGATCTGATCAGCTGAGCATCAAGCACATGACTTTATCAGCACATGGAAGACTAAAATATGACATTTTCAGGTCTGCAAGGGTGATCCAAGATAACTGGATGTGGGTGTATATTGAATTAGTTGAACAAAGATATGCTCTCTTTGAAATGCTGAAGCATTTTCTTAAATGTGTCCAAGTTGTAGTGCTATTAACCTTCAAATGGCCATACCCACCAGTGAAAATGAGACACTTTTATTATATATATCTGTATATCACTGGCTATAAAATCCAAAATACTTGTTAGATTAGCTTCTTATAACAATTGGTATGTGTGTCATTGACATGCTCATGTAATGGGTAATTTGCATTATCATGTGACAATTACCACCTTGAAATTTTTTGAAAATACCTTGAAAAATTGGCATTTTTTATGAAAAATCATACCATTTTTTTGGCCGATGGAAGTGAAAGAAGACATCAGCAGCAAGAATAGCCACACCATGCATGGGAGATTCATTGGACTGAAAGACCAGGCTGTGAAAAATGCATTAAAATACTTTAAAGTGACTCCCAGGAATCAAAAATGCCAAAAAGTTCATTTTTCCCTTTAGGTTACACTGGTGTAAATGTTTTCCATAGGCCTCAGTGCTAACGTTTTAGCGTATGCTGTTGGCTATATGAACCATGGGTCCAATTTTTTTTTTTAATCTGAAAAATTGACATTTCGGGAAACTTTTTACACAAAAAAATCATATCTGTCTAGCAGGGAATTCGCCTTTAAATCTTGTGTTTTCGTAACTAGTGTCAGATCCGCATAAAAAAATACTGTCATATTTTAGACCACACCAACAAATTCAAACTTCACTACAAAGGGTTAATTCCTGTGCCAATGGCTATCTTACCTATGGGAAATCATAGGGAAGAGGTGTGATGATTTTTTTATGCAAAAAGCACACAAGGCTATTGACCAATCAGGGCCCAGTGTCTATTTTATTCTCTCCTATATATTCCTCCCGCATCCGCTAGAGGTCTCTCCGAACCTTATTTACACCAGTGTAACCTAAAGCGATAGCCCGCTTTTTCGCGGAATAATTGTAACACCCTACATTTTTTCAGAATTGCCCATGAATGAAAAAAATGTGTTCAAAAATAATATCACTTCTGTGGTTCTTTATTTATCACACACAATTTAACCCCACTCTCTGTAACACATTATTCATCAAAAAAGCACATTTTTCCACCACAAGTCATATTCAGGCCCCATTTTCACACAGTTTTTGGGGTCTGGTGTTGCAAACTTGGATCAGCTATGGAAGACTGTACAAGATCCTTTCCATGAGAGAACTTCTGGTGATGTGAGGTCATTGAGTCCAGATCTGATCAGCTGAGCATCAAGCACATGACTTTATCAGCACATGGAAGACTAAAATATGACATTTTCAGGTCTGCAAGGGTGATCCAAGATAACTGGATGTGGGTGTATATTGAATTAGTTGAACAAAGATATGCTCTCTTTGAAATGCTGAAGCATTTTCTTAAATGTGTCCAAGTTGTAGTGCTATTAACCTTCAAATGGCCATACCCACCAGTGAAAATGAGACACTTTTATTATATATATCTGTATATCACTGGCTATAAAATCCAAAATACTTGTTAGATTAGCTTCTTATAACAATTGGTATGTGTGTCATTGACATGCTCATGTAATGGGTAATTTGCATTATCATGTGACAATTACCACCTTGAAATTTTTTGAAAATACCTTGAAAAATTGGCATTTTTTATGAAAAATCATACCATTTTTTTGGCCGATGGAAGTGAAAGAAGACATCAGCAGCAAGAATAGCCACACCATGCATGGGAGATTCATTGGACTGAAAGACCAGGCTGTGAAAAATGCATTAAAATACTTTAAAGTGACTCCCAGGAATCAAAAATGCCAAAAAGTTCATTTTTCCCTTTAGGTTACACTGGTGTAAATGTTTTCCATAGGCCTCAGTGCTAACGTTTTAGCGTATGCTGTTGGCTATATGAACCATGGGTCCAATTTTTTTTTTTAATCTGAAAAATTGACATTTCGGGAAACTTTTTACACAAAAAAATCATATCTGTCTAGCAGGGAATTCGCCTTTAAATCTTGTGTTTTCGTAACTAGTGTCAGATCCGCATAAAAAAATACTGTCATATTTTAGACCACACCAACAAATTCAAACTTCACTACAAAGGGTTAATTCCTGTGCCAATGGCTATCTTACCTATGGGAAATCATAGGGAAGAGGTGTGATGATTTTTTTATGCAAAAAGCACACAAGGCTATTGACCAATCAGGGCCCAGTGTCTATTTTATTCTCTCCTATATATTCCTCCCGCATCCGCTAGAGGTCTCTCCGAACCTTATTTACACCAGTGTAACCTAAAGCGATAGCCCGCTTTTTCGCGGAATAATTGTAACACCCTACATTTTTTCAGAATTGCCCATGAATGAAAAAAATGTGTTCAAAAATAATATCACTTCTGTGGTTCTTTATTTATCACACACAATTTAACCCCACTCTCTGTAACACATTATTCATCAAAAAAGCACATTTTTCCACCACAAGTCATATTCAGGCCCCATTTTCACACAGTTTTTGGGGTCTGGTGTTGCAAACTTGGATCAGCTATGGAAGACTGTACAAGATCCTTTCCATGAGAGAACTTCTGGTGATGTGAGGTCATTGAGTCCAGATCTGATCAGCTGAGCATCAAGCACATGACTTTATCAGCACATGGAAGACTAAAATATGACATTTTCAGGTCTGCAAGGGTGATCCAAGATAACTGGATGTGGGTGTATATTGAATTAGTTGAACAAAGATATGCTCTCTTTGAAATGCTGAAGCATTTTCTTAAATGTGTCCAAGTTGTAGTGCTATTAACCTTCAAATGGCCATACCCACCAGTGAAAATGAGACACTTTTATTATATATATCTGTATATCACTGGCTATAAAATCCAAAATACTTGTTAGATTAGCTTCTTATAACAATTGGTATGTGTGTCATTGACATGCTCATGTAATGGGTAATTTGCATTATCATGTGACAATTACCACCTTGAAATTTTTTGAAAATACCTTGAAAAATTGGCATTTTTTATGAAAAATCATACCATTTTTTTGGCCGATGGAAGTGAAAGAAGACATCAGCAGCAAGAATAGCCACACCATGCATGGGAGATTCATTGGACTGAAAGACCAGGCTGTGAAAAATGCATTAAAATACTTTAAAGTGACTCCCAGGAATCAAAAATGCCAAAAAGTTCATTTTTCCCTTTAGGTTACACTGGTGTAAATGTTTTCCATAGGCCTCAGTGCTAACGTTTTAGCGTATGCTGTTGGCTATATGAACCATGGGTCCAATTTTTTTTTTTAATCTGAAAAATTGACATTTCGGGAAACTTTTTACACAAAAAAATCATATCTGTCTAGCAGGGAATTCGCCTTTAAATCTTGTGTTTTCGTAACTAGTGTCAGATCCGCATAAAAAAATACTGTCATATTTTAGACCACACCAACAAATTCAAACTTCACTACAAAGGGTTAATTCCTGTGCCAATGGCTATCTTACCTATGGGAAATCATAGGGAAGAGGTGTGATGATTTTTTTATGCAAAAAGCACACAAGGCTATTGACCAATCAGGGCCCAGTGTCTATTTTATTCTCTCCTATATATTCCTCCCGCATCCGCTAGAGGTCTCTCCGAACCTTATTTACACCAGTGTAACCTAAAGCGATAGCCCGCTTTTTCGCGGAATAATTGTAACACCCTACATTTTTTCAGAATTGCCCATGAATGAAAAAAATGTGTTCAAAAATAATATCACTTCTGTGGTTCTTTATTTATCACACACAATTTAACCCCACTCTCTGTAACACATTATTCATCAAAAAAGCACATTTTTCCACCACAAGTCATATTCAGGCCCCATTTTCACACAGTTTTTGGGGTCTGGTGTTGCAAACTTGGATCAGCTATGGAAGACTGTACAAGATCCTTTCCATGAGAGAACTTCTGGTGATGTGAGGTCATTGAGTCCAGATCTGATCAGCTGAGCATCAAGCACATGACTTTATCAGCACATGGAAGACTAAAATATGACATTTTCAGGTCTGCAAGGGTGATCCAAGATAACTGGATGTGGGTGTATATTGAATTAGTTGAACAAAGATATGCTCTCTTTGAAATGCTGAAGCATTTTCTTAAATGTGTCCAAGTTGTAGTGCTATTAACCTTCAAATGGCCATACCCACCAGTGAAAATGAGACACTTTTATTATATATATCTGTATATCACTGGCTATAAAATCCAAAATACTTGTTAGATTAGCTTCTTATAACAATTGGTATGTGTGTCATTGACATGCTCATGTAATGGGTAATTTGCATTATCATGTGACAATTACCACCTTGAAATTTTTTGAAAATACCTTGAAAAATTGGCATTTTTTATGAAAAATCATACCATTTTTTTGGCCGATGGAAGTGAAAGAAGACATCAGCAGCAAGAATAGCCACACCATGCATGGGAGATTCATTGGACTGAAAGACCAGGCTGTGAAAAATGCATTAAAATACTTTAAAGTGACTCCCAGGAATCAAAAATGCCAAAAAGTTCATTTTTCCCTTTAGGTTACACTGGTGTAAATGTTTTCCATAGCCCTCAGTGCTAACGTTTTAGCGTATGCTGTTGGCTATATGAACCATGGGTCCAATTTTTTTTTTTAATCTGAAAAATTGACATTTCGGGAAACTTTTTACACAAAAAAATCATATCTGTCTAGCAGGGAATTCGCCTTTAAATCTTGTGTTTTCGTAACTAGTGTCAGATCCGCATAAAAAAATACTGTCATATTTTAGACCACACCAACAAATTCAAACTTCACTACAAAGGGTTAATTCCTGTGCCAATGGCTATCTTACCTATGGGAAATCATAGGGAAGAGGTGTGATGATTTTTTTATGCAAAAAGCACACAAGGCTATTGACCAATCAGGGCCCAGTGTCTATTTTATTCTCTCCTATATATTCCTCCCGCATCCGCTAGAGGTCTCTCCGAACCTTATTTACACCAGTGTAACCTAAAGCGATAGCCCGCTTTTTCGCGGAATAATTGTAACACCCTACATTTTTTCAGAATTGCCCATGAATGAAAAAAATGTGTTCAAAAATAATATCACTTCTGTGGTTCTTTATTTATCACACACAATTTAACCCCACTCTCTGTAACACATTATTCATCAAAAAAGCACATTTTTCCACCACAAGTCATATTCAGGCCCCATTTTCACACAGTTTTTGGGGTCTGGTGTTGCAAACTTGGATCAGCTATGGAAGACTGTACAAGATCCTTTCCATGAGAGAACTTCTGGTGATGTGAGGTCATTGAGTCCAGATCTGATCAGCTGAGCATCAAGCACATGACTTTATCAGCACATGGAAGACTAAAATATGACATTTTCAGGTCTGCAAGGGTGATCCAAGATAACTGGATGTGGGTGTATATTGAATTAGTTGAACAAAGATATGCTCTCTTTGAAATGCTGAAGCATTTTCTTAAATGTGTCCAAGTTGTAGTGCTATTAACCTTCAAATGGCCATACCCACCAGTGAAAATGAGACACTTTTATTATATATATCTGTATATCACTGGCTATAAAATCCAAAATACTTGTTAGATTAGCTTCTTATAACAATTGGTATGTGTGTCATTGACATGCTCATGTAATGGGTAATTTGCATTATCATGTGACAATTACCACCTTGAAATTTTTTGAAAATACCTTGAAAAATTGGCATTTTTTATGAAAAATCATACCATTTTTTTGGCCGATGGAAGTGAAAGAAGACATCAGCAGCAAGAATAGCCACACCATGCATGGGAGATTCATTGGACTGAAAGACCAGGCTGTGAAAAATGCATTAAAATACTTTAAAGTGACTCCCAGGAATCAAAAATGCCAAAAAGTTCATTTTTCCCTTTAGGTTACACTGGTGTAAATGTTTTCCATAGGCCTCAGTGCTAACGTTTTAGCGTATGCTGTTGGCTATATGAACCATGGGTCCAATTTTTTTTTTTAATCTGAAAAATTGACATTTCGGGAAACTTTTTACACAAAAAAATCATATCTGTCTAGCAGGGAATTCGCCTTTAAATCTTGTGTTTTCGTAACTAGTGTCAGATCCGCATAAAAAAATACTGTCATATTTTAGACCACACCAACAAATTCAAACTTCACTACAAAGGGTTAATTCCTGTGCCAATGGCTATCTTACCTATGGGAAATCATAGGGAAGAGGTGTGATGATTTTTTTATGCAAAAAGCACACAAGGCTATTGACCAATCAGGGCCCAGTGTCTATTTTATTCTCTCCTATATATTCCTCCCGCATCCGCTAGAGGTCTCTCCGAACCTTATTTACACCAGTGTAACCTAAAGCGATAGCCCGCTTTTTCGCGGAATAATTGTAACACCCTACATTTTTTCAGAATTGCCCATGAATGAAAAAAATGTGTTCAAAAATAATATCACTTCTGTGGTTCTTTATTTATCACACACAATTTAACCCCACTCTCTGTAACACATTATTCATCAAAAAAGCACATTTTTCCACCACAAGTCATATTCAGGCCCCATTTTCACACAGTTTTTGGGGTCTGGTGTTGCAAACTTGGATCAGCTATGGAAGACTGTACAAGATCCTTTCCATGAGAGAACTTCTGGTGATGTGAGGTCATTGAGTCCAGATCTGATCAGCTGAGCATCAAGCACATGACTTTATCAGCACATGGAAGACTAAAATATGACATTTTCAGGTCTGCAAGGGTGATCCAAGATAACTGGATGTGGGTGTATATTGAATTAGTTGAACAAAGATATGCTCTCTTTGAAATGCTGAAGCATTTTCTTAAATGTGTCCAAGTTGTAGTGCTATTAACCTTCAAATGGCCATACCCACCAGTGAAAATGAGACACTTTTATTATATATATCTGTATATCACTGGCTATAAAATCCAAAATACTTGTTAGATTAGCTTCTTATAACAATTGGTATGTGTGTCATTGACATGCTCATGTAATGGGTAATTTGCATTATCATGTGACAATTACCACCTTGAAATTTTTTGAAAATACCTTGAAAAATTGGCATTTTTTATGAAAAATCATACCATTTTTTTGGCCGATGGAAGTGAAAGAAGACATCAGCAGCAAGAATAGCCACACCATGCATGGGAGATTCATTGGACTGAAAGACCAGGCTGTGAAAAATGCATTAAAATACTTTAAAGTGACTCCCAGGAATCAAAAATGCCAAAAAGTTCATTTTCCCCTTTAGGTTACACTGGTGTAAATGTTTTCCATAGGCCTCAGTGCTAACGTTTTAGCGTATGCTGTTGGCTATATGAACCATGGGTCTAATTTTTTTTTTTAATCTGAAAAATTGACATTTCGGGAAACTTTTTACACAAAAAAATCATATCTGTCTAGCAGGGAATTCGCCTTTAAATCTTGTGTTTTCGTAACTAGTGTCAGATCCGCATAAAAAAATACTGTCATATTTTAGACCACACCAACAAATTCAAACTTCACTACAAAGGGTTAATTCCTGTGCCAATGGCTATCTTTCCTATGGGAAATCATAGGGAAGAGGTGTGATGATTTTTTTATGCAAAAAGCACACAAGGCTATTGACCAATCAGGGCCCAGTGTCTATTTTATTCTCTCCTATATATTCCTCCCGCATCCGCTAGAGGTCTCTCCGAACCTTATTTACACCAGTGTAACCTAAAGCGATAGCCCGCTTTTTCGCGGAATAATTGTAACACCCTACATTTTTTCAGAATTGCCCATGAATGAAAAAAATGTGTTCAAAAATAATATCACTTCTGTGGTTCTTTATTTATCACACACAATTTAACCCCACTCTCTGTAACACATTATTCATCAAAAAAGCACATTTTTCCACCACAAGTCATATTCAGGCCCCATTTTCACACAGTTTTTGGGGTCTGGTGTTGCAAACTTGGATCAGCTATGGAAGACTGTACAAGATCCTTTCCATGAGAGAACTTCTGGTGATGTGAGGTCATTGAGTCCAGATCTGATCAGCTGAGCATCAAGCACATGACTTTATCAGCACATGGAAGACTAAAATATGACATTTTCAGGTCTGCAAGGGTGATCCAAGATAACTGGATGTGGGTGTATATTGAATTAGTTGAACAAAGATATGCTCTCTTTGAAATGCTGAAGCATTTTCTTAAATGTGTCCAAGTTGTAGTGCTATTAACCTTCAAATGGCCATACCCACCAGTGAAAATGAGACACTTTTATTATATATATCTGTATATCACTGGCTATAAAATCCAAAATACTTGTTAGATTAGCTTCTTATAACAATTGGTATGTGTGTCATTGACATGCTCATGTAATGGGTAATTTGCATTATCATGTGACAATTACCACCTTGAAATTTTTTGAAAATACCTTGAAAAATTGGCATTTTTTATGAAAAATCATACCATTTTTTTGGCCGATGGAAGTGAAAGAAGACATCAGCAGCAAGAATAGCCACACCATGCATGGGAGATTCATTGGACTGAAAGACCAGGCTGTGAAAAATGCATTAAAATACTTTAAAGTGACTCCCAGGAATCAAAAATGCCAAAAAGTTCATTTTTCCCTTTAGGTTACACTGGTGTAAATGTTTTCCATAGGCCTCAGTGCTAACGTTTTAGCGTATGCTGTTGGCTATATGAACCATGGGTCCAATTTTTTTTTTTAATCTGAAAAATTGACATTTCGGGAAACTTTTTACACAAAAAAATCATATCTGTCTAGCAGGGAATTCGCCTTTAAATCTTGTGTTTTCGTAACTAGTGTCAGATCCGCATAAAAAAATACTGTCATATTTTAGACCACACCAACAAATTCAAACTTCACTACAAAGGGTTAATTCCTGTGCCAATGGCTATCTTACCTATGGGAAATCATAGGGAAGAGGTGTGATGATTTTTTTATGCAAAAAGCACACAAGGCTATTGACCAATCAGGGCCCAGTGTCTATTTTATTCTCTCCTATATATTCCTCCCGCATCCGCTAGAGGTCTCTCCGAACCTTATTTACACCAGTGTAACCTAAAGCGATAGCCCGCTTTTTCGCGGAATAATTGTAACACCCTACATTTTTTCAGAATTGCCCATGAATGAAAAAAATGTGTTCAAAAATAATATCACTTCTGTGGTTCTTTATTTATCACACACAATTTAACCCCACTCTCTGTAACACATTATTCATCAAAAAAGCACATTTTTCCACCACAAGTCATATTCAGGCCCCATTTTCACACAGTTTTTGGGGTCTGGTGTTGCAAACTTGGATCAGCTATGGAAGACTGTACAAGATCCTTTCCATGAGAGAACTTCTGGTGATGTGAGGTCATTGAGTCCAGATCTGATCAGCTGAGCATCAAGCACATGACTTTATCAGCACATGGAAGACTAAAATATGACATTTTCAGGTCTGCAAGGGTGATCCAAGATAACTGGATGTGGGTGTATATTGAATTAGTTGAACAAAGATATGCTCTCTTTGAAATGCTGAAGCATTTTCTTAAATGTGTCCAAGTTGTAGTGCTATTAACCTTCAAATGGCCATACCCACCAGTGAAAATGAGACACTTTTATTATATATATCTGTATATCACTGGCTATAAAATCCAAAATACTTGTTAGATTAGCTTCTTATAACAATTGGTATGTGTGTCATTGACATGCTCATGTAATGGGTAATTTGCATTATCATGTGACAATTACCACCTTGAAATTTTTTGAAAATACCTTGAAAAATTGGCATTTTTTATGAAAAATCATACCATTTTTTTGGCCGATGGAAGTGAAAGAAGACATCAGCAGCAAGAATAGCCACACCATGCATGGGAGATTCATTGGACTGAAAGACCAGGCTGTGAAAAATGCATTAAAATACTTTAAAGTGACTCCCAGGAATCAAAAATGCCAAAAAGTTCATTTTCCCCTTTAGGTTACACTGGTGTAAATGTTTTCCATAGGCCTCAGTGCTAACGTTTTAGCGTATGCTGTTGGCTATATGAACCATGGGTCTAATTTTTTTTTTTAATCTGAAAAATTGACATTTCGGGAAACTTTTTACACAAAAAAATCATATCTGTCTAGCAGGGAATTCGCCTTTAAATCTTGTGTTTTCGTAACTAGTGTCAGATCCGCATAAAAAAATACTGTCATATTTTAGACCACACCAACAAATTCAAACTTCACTACAAAGGGTTAATTCCTGTGCCAATGGCTATCTTTCCTATGGGAAATCATAGGGAAGAGGTGTGATGATTTTTTTATGCAAAAAGCACACAAGGCTATTGACCAATCAGGGCCCAGTGTCTATTTTATTCTCTCCTATATATTCCTCCCGCATCCGCTAGAGGTCTCTCCGAACCTTATTTACACCAGTGTAACCTAAAGCGATAGCCCGCTTTTTCGCGGAATAATTGTAACACCCTACATTTTTTCAGAATTGCCCATGAATGAAAAAAATGTGTTCAAAAATAATATCACTTCTGTGGTTCTTTATTTATCACACACAATTTAACCCCACTCTCTGTAACACATTATTCATCAAAAAAGCACATTTTTCCACCACAAGTCATATTCAGGCCCCATTTTCACACAGTTTTTGGGGTCTGGTGTTGCAAACTTGGATCAGCTATGGAAGACTGTACAAGATCCTTTCCATGAGAGAACTTCTGGTGATGTGAGGTCATTGAGTCCAGATCTGATCAGCTGAGCATCAAGCACATGACTTTATCAGCACATGGAAGACTAAAATATGACATTTTCAGGTCTGCAAGGGTGATCCAAGATAACTGGATGTGGGTGTATATTGAATTAGTTGAACAAAGATATGCTCTCTTTGAAATGCTGAAGCATTTTCTTAAATGTGTCCAAGTTGTAGTGCTATTAACCTTCAAATGGCCATACCCACCAGTGAAAATGAGACACTTTTATTATATATATCTGTATATCACTGGCTATAAAATCCAAAATACTTGTTAGATTAGCTTCTTATAACAATTGGTATGTGTGTCATTGACATGCTCATGTAATGGGTAATTTGCATTATCATGTGACAATTACCACCTTGAAATTTTTTGAAAATACCTTGAAAAATTGGCATTTTTTATGAAAAATCATACCATTTTTTTGGCCGATGGAAGTGAAAGAAGACATCAGCAGCAAGAATAGCCACACCATGCATGGGAGATTCATTGGACTGAAAGACCAGGCTGTGAAAAATGCATTAAAATACTTTAAAGTGACTCCCAGGAATCAAAAATGCCAAAAAGTTCATTTTTCCCTTTAGGTTACACTGGTGTAAATGTTTTCCATAGGCCTCAGTGCTAACGTTTTAGCGTATGCTGTTGGCTATATGAACCATGGGTCCAATTTTTTTTTTTAATCTGAAAAATTGACATTTCGGGAAACTTTTTACACAAAAAAATCATATCTGTCTAGCAGGGAATTCGCCTTTAAATCTTGTGTTTTCGTAACTAGTGTCAGATCCGCATAAAAAAATACTGTCATATTTTAGACCACACCAACAAATTCAAACTTCACTACAAAGGGTTAATTCCTGTGCCAATGGCTATCTTACCTATGGGAAATCATAGGGAAGAGGTGTGATGATTTTTTTATGCAAAAAGCACACAAGGCTATTGACCAATCAGGGCCCAGTGTCTATTTTATTCTCTCCTATATATTCCTCCCGCATCCGCTAGAGGTCTCTCCGAACCTTATTTACACCAGTGTAACCTAAAGCGATAGCCCGCTTTTTCGCGGAATAATTGTAACACCCTACATTTTTTCAGAATTGCCCATGAATGAAAAAAATGTGTTCAAAAATAATATCACTTCTGTGGTTCTTTATTTATCACACACAATTTAACCCCACTCTCTGTAACACATTATTCATCAAAAAAGCACATTTTTCCACCACAAGTCATATTCAGGCCCCATTTTCACACAGTTTTTGGGGTCTGGTGTTGCAAACTTGGATCAGCTATGGAAGACTGTACAAGATCCTTTCCATGAGAGAACTTCTGGTGATGTGAGGTCATTGAGTCCAGATCTGATCAGCTGAGCATCAAGCACATGACTTTATCAGCACATGGAAGACTAAAATATGACATTTTCAGGTCTGCAAGGGTGATCCAAGATAACTGGATGTGGGTGTATATTGAATTAGTTGAACAAAGATATGCTCTCTTTGAAATGCTGAAGCATTTTCTTAAATGTGTCCAAGTTGTAGTGCTATTAACCTTCAAATGGCCATACCCACCAGTGAAAATGAGACACTTTTATTATATATATCTGTATATCACTGGCTATAAAATCCAAAATACTTGTTAGATTAGCTTCTTATAACAATTGGTATGTGTGTCATTGACATGCTCATGTAATGGGTAATTTGCATTATCATGTGACAATTACCACCTTGAAATTTTTTGAAAATACCTTGAAAAATTGGCATTTTTTATGAAAAATCATACCATTTTTTTGGCCGATGGAAGTGAAAGAAGACATCAGCAGCAAGAATAGCCACACCATGCATGGGAGATTCATTGGACTGAAAGACCAGGCTGTGAAAAATGCATTAAAATACTTTAAAGTGACTCCCAGGAATCAAAAATGCCAAAAAGTTCATTTTTCCCTTTAGGTTACACTGGTGTAAATGTTTTCCATAGGCCTCAGTGCTAACGTTTTAGCGTATGCTGTTGGCTATATGAACCATGGGTCCAATTTTTTTTTTTAATCTGAAAAATTGACATTTCGGGAAACTTTTTACACAAAAAAATCATATCTGTCTAGCAGGGAATTCGCCTTTAAATCTTGTGTTTTCGTAACTAGTGTCAGATCCGCATAAAAAAATACTGTCATATTTTAGACCACACCAACAAATTCAAACTTCACTACAAAGGGTTAATTCCTGTGCCAATGGCTATCTTACCTATGGGAAATCATAGGGAAGAGGTGTGATGATTTTTTTATGCAAAAAGCACACAAGGCTATTGACCAATCAGGGCCCAGTGTCTATTTTATTCTCTCCTATATATTCCTCCCGCATCCGCTAGAGGTCTCTCCGAACCTTATTTACACCAGTGTAACCTAAAGCGATAGCCCGCTTTTTCGCGGAATAATTGTAACACCCTACATTTTTTCAGAATTGCCCATGAATGAAAAAAATGTGTTCAAAAATAATATCACTTCTGTGGTTCTTTATTTATCACACACAATTTAACCCCACTCTCTGTAACACATTATTCATCAAAAAAGCACATTTTTCCACCACAAGTCATATTCAGGCCCCATTTTCACACAGTTTTTGGGGTCTGGTGTTGCAAACTTGGATCAGCTATGGAAGACTGTACAAGATCCTTTCCATGAGAGAACTTCTGGTGATGTGAGGTCATTGAGTCCAGATCTGATCAGCTGAGCATCAAGCACATGACTTTATCAGCACATGGAAGACTAAAATATGACATTTTCAGGTCTGCAAGGGTGATCCAAGATAACTGGATGTGGGTGTATATTGAATTAGTTGAACAAAGATATGCTCTCTTTGAAATGCTGAAGCATTTTCTTAAATGTGTCCAAGTTGTAGTGCTATTAACCTTCAAATGGCCATACCCACCAGTGAAAATGAGACACTTTTATTATATATATCTGTATATCACTGGCTATAAAATCCAAAATACTTGTTAGATTAGCTTCTTATAACAATTGGTATGTGTGTCATTGACATGCTCATGTAATGGGTAATTTGCATTATCATGTGACAATTACCACCTTGAAATTTTTTGAAAATACCTTGAAAAATTGGCATTTTTTATGAAAAATCATACCATTTTTTTGGCCGATGGAAGTGAAAGAAGACATCAGCAGCAAGAATAGCCACACCATGCATGGGAGATTCATTGGACTGAAAGACCAGGCTGTGAAAAATGCATTAAAATACTTTAAAGTGACTCCCAGGAATCAAAAATGCCAAAAAGTTCATTTTCCCCTTTAGGTTACACTGGTGTAAATGTTTTCCATAGGCCTCAGTGCTAACGTTTTAGCGTATGCTGTTGGCTATATGAACCATGGGTCTAATTTTTTTTTTAATCTGAAAAATTGACATTTCGGGAAACTTTTTACACAAAAAAATCATATCTGTCTAGCAGGGAATTCGCCTTTAAATCTTGTGTTTTCGTAACTAGTGTCAGATCCGCATAAAAAAATACTGTCATATTTTAGACCACACCAACAAATTCAAACTTCACTACAAAGGGTTAATTCCTGTGCCAATGGCTATCTTACCTATGGGAAATCATAGGGAAGAGGTGTGATGATTTTTTTATGCAAAAAGCACACAAGGCTATTGACCAATCAGGGCCCAGTGTCTATTTTATTCTCTCCTATATATTCCTCCCGCATCCGCTAGAGGTCTCTCCGAACCTTATTTACACCAGTGTAACCTAAAGCGATAGCCCGCTTTTTCGCGGAATAATTGTAACACCCTACATTTTTTCAGAATTGCCCATGAATGAAAAAAATGTGTTCAAAAATAATATCACTTCTGTGGTTCTTTATTTATCACACACAATTTAACCCCACTCTCTGTAACACATTATTCATCAAAAAAGCACATTTTTCCACCACAAGTCATATTCAGGCCCCATTTTCACACAGTTTTTGGGGTCTGGTGTTGCAAACTTGGATCAGCTATGGAAGACTGTACAAGATCCTTTCCATGAGAGAACTTCTGGTGATGTGAGGTCATTGAGTCCAGATCTGATCAGCTGAGCATCAAGCACATGACTTTATCAGCACATGGAAGACTAAAATATGACATTTTCAGGTCTGCAAGGGTGATCCAAGATAACTGGATGTGGGTGTATATTGAATTAGTTGAACAAAGATATGCTCTCTTTGAAATGCTGAAGCATTTTCTTAAATGTGTCCAAGTTGTAGTGCTATTAACCTTCAAATGGCCATACCCACCAGTGAAAATGAGACACTTTTATTATATATATCTGTATATCACTGGCTATAAAATCCAAAATACTTGTTAGATTAGCTTCTTATAACAATTGGTATGTGTGTCATTGACATGCTCATGTAATGGGTAATTTGCATTATCATGTGACAATTACCACCTTGAAATTTTTTGAAAATACCTTGAAAAATTGGCATTTTTTATGAAAAATCATACCATTTTTTTGGCCGATGGAAGTGAAAGAAGACATCAGCAGCAAGAATAGCCACACCATGCATGGGAGATTCATTGGACTGAAAGACCAGGCTGTGAAAAATGCATTAAAATACTTTAAAGTGACTCCCAGGAATCAAAAATGCCAAAAAGTTCATTTTTCCCTTTAGGTTACACTGGTGTAAATGTTTTCCATAGGCCTCAGTGCTAACGTTTTAGCGTATGCTGTTGGCTATATGAACCATGGGTCCAATTTTTTTTTTTAATCTGAAAAATTGACATTTCGGGAAACTTTTTACACAAAAAAATCATATCTGTCTAGCAGGGAATTCGCCTTTAAATCTTGTGTTTTCGTAACTAGTGTCAGATCCGCATAAAAAAATACTGTCATATTTTAGACCACACCAACAAATTCAAACTTCACTACAAAGGGTTAATTCCTGTGCCAATGGCTATCTTACCTATGGGAAATCATAGGGAAGAGGTGTGATGATTTTTTTATGCAAAAAGCACACAAGGCTATTGACCAATCAGGGCCCAGTGTCTATTTTATTCTCTCCTATATATTCCTCCCGCATCCGCTAGAGGTCTCTCCGAACCTTATTTACACCAGTGTAACCTAAAGCGATAGCCCGCTTTTTCGCGGAATAATTGTAACACCCTACATTTTTTCAGAATTGCCCATGAATGAAAAAAATGTGTTCAAAAATAATATCACTTCTGTGGTTCTTTATTTATCACACACAATTTAACCCCACTCTCTGTAACACATTATTCATCAAAAAAGCACATTTTTCCACCACAAGTCATATTCAGGCCCCATTTTCACACAGTTTTTGGGGTCTGGTGTTGCAAACTTGGATCAGCTATGGAAGACTGTACAAGATCCTTTCCATGAGAGAACTTCTGGTGATGTGAGGTCATTGAGTCCAGATCTGATCAGCTGAGCATCAAGCACATGACTTTATCAGCACATGGAAGACTAAAATATGACATTTTCAGGTCTGCAAGGGTGATCCAAGATAACTGGATGTGGGTGTATATTGAATTAGTTGAACAAAGATATGCTCTCTTTGAAATGCTGAAGCATTTTCTTAAATGTGTCCAAGTTGTAGTGCTATTAACCTTCAAATGGCCATACCCACCAGTGAAAATGAGACACTTTTATTATATATATCTGTATATCACTGGCTATAAAATCCAAAATACTTGTTAGATTAGCTTCTTATAACAATTGGTATGTGTGTCATTGACATGCTCATGTAATGGGTAATTTGCATTATCATGTGACAATTACCACCTTGAAATTTTTTGAAAATACCTTGAAAAATTGGCATTTTTTATGAAAAATCATACCATTTTTTTGGCCGATGGAAGTGAAAGAAGACATCAGCAGCAAGAATAGCCACACCATGCATGGGAGATTCATTGGACTGAAAGACCAGGCTGTGAAAAATGCATTAAAATACTTTAAAGTGACTCCCAGGAATCAAAAATGCCAAAAAGTTCATTTTCCCCTTTAGGTTACACTGGTGTAAATGTTTTCCATAGGCCTCAGTGCTAACGTTTTAGCGTATGCTGTTGGCTATATGAACCATGGGTCTAATTTTTTTTTTTAATCTGAAAAATTGACATTTCGGGAAACTTTTTACACAAAAAAATCATATCTGTCTAGCAGGGAATTCGCCTTTAAATCTTGTGTTTTCGTAACTAGTGTCAGATCCGCATAAAAAAATACTGTCATATTTTAGACCACACCAACAAATTCAAACTTCACTACAAAGGGTTAATTCCTGTGCCAATGGCTATCTTACCTATGGGAAATCATAGGGAAGAGGTGTGATGATTTTTTTATGCAAAAAGCACACAAGGCTATTGACCAATCAGGGCCCAGTGTCTATTTTATTCTCTCCTATATATTCCTCCCGCATCCGCTAGAGGTCTCTCCGAACCTTATTTACACCAGTGTAACCTAAAGCGATAGCCCGCTTTTTCGCGGAATAATTGTAACACCCTACATTTTTTCAGAATTGCCCATGAATGAAAAAAATGTGTTCAAAAATAATATCACTTCTGTGGTTCTTTATTTATCACACACAATTTAACCCCACTCTCTGTAACACATTATTCATCAAAAAAGCACATTTTTCCACCACAAGTCATATTCAGGCCCCATTTTCACACAGTTTTTGGGGTCTGGTGTTGCAAACTTGGATCAGCTATGGAAGACTGTACAAGATCCTTTCCATGAGAGAACTTCTGGTGATGTGAGGTCATTGAGTCCAGATCTGATCAGCTGAGCATCAAGCACATGACTTTATCAGCACATGGAAGACTAAAATATGACATTTTCAGGTCTGCAAGGGTGATCCAAGATAACTGGATGTGGGTGTATATTGAATTAGTTGAACAAAGATATGCTCTCTTTGAAATGCTGAAGCATTTTCTTAAATGTGTCCAAGTTGTAGTGCTATTAACCTTCAAATGGCCATACCCACCAGTGAAAATGAGACACTTTTATTATATATATCTGTATATCACTGGCTATAAAATCCAAAATACTTGTTAGATTAGCTTCTTATAACAATTGGTATGTGTGTCATTGACATGCTCATGTAATGGGTAATTTGCATTATCATGTGACAATTACCACCTTGAAATTTTTTGAAAATACCTTGAAAAATTGGCATTTTTTATGAAAAATCATACCATTTTTTTGGCCGATGGAAGTGAAAGAAGACATCAGCAGCAAGAATAGCCACACCATGCATGGGAGATTCATTGGACTGAAAGACCAGGCTGTGAAAAATGCATTAAAATACTTTAAAGTGACTCCCAGGAATCAAAAATGCCAAAAAGTTCATTTTTCCCTTTAGGTTACACTGGTGTAAATGTTTTCCATAGGCCTCAGTGCTAACGTTTTAGCGTATGCTGTTGGCTATATGAACCATGGGTCCAATTTTTTTTTTTAATCTGAAAAATTGACATTTCGGGAAACTTTTTACACAAAAAAATCATATCTGTCTAGCAGGGAATTCGCCTTTAAATCTTGTGTTTTCGTAACTAGTGTCAGATCCGCATAAAAAAATACTGTCATATTTTAGACCACACCAACAAATTCAAACTTCACTACAAAGGGTTAATTCCTGTGCCAATGGCTATCTTACCTATGGGAAATCATAGGGAAGAGGTGTGATGATTTTTTTATGCAAAAAGCACACAAGGCTATTGACCAATCAGGGCCCAGTGTCTATTTTATTCTCTCCTATATATTCCTCCCGCATCCGCTAGAGGTCTCTCCGAACCTTATTTACACCAGTGTAACCTAAAGCGATAGCCCGCTTTTTCGCGGAATAATTGTAACACCCTACATTTTTTCAGAATTGCCCATGAATGAAAAAAATGTGTTCAAAAATAATATCACTTCTGTGGTTCTTTATTTATCACACACAATTTAACCCCACTCTCTGTAACACATTATTCATCAAAAAAGCACATTTTTCCACCACAAGTCATATTCAGGCCCCATTTTCACACAGTTTTTGGGGTCTGGTGTTGCAAACTTGGATCAGCTATGGAAGACTGTACAAGATCCTTTCCATGAGAGAACTTCTGGTGATGTGAGGTCATTGAGTCCAGATCTGATCAGCTGAGCATCAAGCACATGACTTTATCAGCACATGGAAGACTAAAATATGACATTTTCAGGTCTGCAAGGGTGATCCAAGATAACTGGATGTGGGTGTATATTGAATTAGTTGAACAAAGATATGCTCTCTTTGAAATGCTGAAGCATTTTCTTAAATGTGTCCAAGTTGTAGTGCTATTAACCTTCAAATGGCCATACCCACCAGTGAAAATGAGACACTTTTATTATATATATCTGTATATCACTGGCTATAAAATCCAAAATACTTGTTAGATTAGCTTCTTATAACAATTGGTATGTGTGTCATTGACATGCTCATGTAATGGGTAATTTGCATTATCATGTGACAATTACCACCTTGAAATTTTTTGAAAATACCTTGAAAAATTGGCATTTTTTATGAAAAATCATACCATTTTTTTGGCCGATGGAAGTGAAAGAAGACATCAGCAGCAAGAATAGCCACACCATGCATGGGAGATTCATTGGACTGAAAGACCAGGCTGTGAAAAATGCATTAAAATACTTTAAAGTGACTCCCAGGAATCAAAAATGCCAAAAAGTTCATTTTTCCCTTTAGGTTACACTGGTGTAAATGTTTTCCATAGGCCTCAGTGCTAACGTTTTAGCGTATGCTGTTGGCTATATGAACCATGGGTCCAATTTTTTTTTTTAATCTGAAAAATTGACATTTCGGGAAACTTTTTACACAAAAAAATCATATCTGTCTAGCAGGGAATTCGCCTTTAAATCTTGTGTTTTCGTAACTAGTGTCAGATCCGCATAAAAAAATACTGTCATATTTTAGACCACACCAACAAATTCAAACTTCACTACAAAGGGTTAATTCCTGTGCCAATGGCTATCTTACCTATGGGAAATCATAGGGAAGAGGTGTGATGATTTTTTTATGCAAAAAGCACACAAGGCTATTGACCAATCAGGGCCCAGTGTCTATTTTATTCTCTCCTATATATTCCTCCCGCATCCGCTAGAGGTCTCTCCGAACCTTATTTACACCAGTGTAACCTAAAGCGATAGCCCGCTTTTTCGCGGAATAATTGTAACACCCTACATTTTTTCAGAATTGCCCATGAATGAAAAAAATGTGTTCAAAAATAATATCACTTCTGTGGTTCTTTATTTATCACACACAATTTAACCCCACTCTCTGTAACACATTATTCATCAAAAAAGCACATTTTTCCACCACAAGTCATATTCAGGCCCCATTTTCACACAGTTTTTGGGGTCTGGTGTTGCAAACTTGGATCAGCTATGGAAGACTGTACAAGATCCTTTCCATGAGAGAACTTCTGGTGATGTGAGGTCATTGAGTCCAGATCTGATCAGCTGAGCATCAAGCACATGACTTTATCAGCACATGGAAGACTAAAATATGACATTTTCAGGTCTGCAAGGGTGATCCAAGATAACTGGATGTGGGTGTATATTGAATTAGTTGAACAAAGATATGCTCTCTTTGAAATGCTGAAGCATTTTCTTAAATGTGTCCAAGTTGTAGTGCTATTAACCTTCAAATGGCCATACCCACCAGTGAAAATGAGACACTTTTATTATATATATCTGTATATCACTGGCTATAAAATCCAAAATACTTGTTAGATTAGCTTCTTATAACAATTGGTATGTGTGTCATTGACATGCTCATGTAATGGGTAATTTGCATTATCATGTGACAATTACCACCTTGAAATTTTTTGAAAATACCTTGAAAAATTGGCATTTTTTATGAAAAATCATACCATTTTTTTGGCCGATGGAAGTGAAAGAAGACATCAGCAGCAAGAATAGCCACACCATGCATGGGAGATTCATTGGACTGAAAGACCAGGCTGTGAAAAATGCATTAAAATACTTTAAAGTGACTCCCAGGAATCAAAAATGCCAAAAAGTTCATTTTTCCCTTTAGGTTACACTGGTGTAAATGTTTTCCATAGGCCTCAGTGCTAACGTTTTAGCGTATGCTGTTGGCTATATGAACCATGGGTCCAATTTTTTTTTTTAATCTGAAAAATTGACATTTCGGGAAACTTTTTACACAAAAAAATCATATCTGTCTAGCAGGGAATTCGCCTTTAAATCTTGTGTTTTCGTAACTAGTGTCAGATCCGCATAAAAAAATACTGTCATATTTTAGACCACACCAACAAATTCAAACTTCACTACAAAGGGTTAATTCCTGTGCCAATGGCTATCTTACCTATGGGAAATCATAGGGAAGAGGTGTGATGATTTTTTTATGCAAAAAGCACACAAGGCTATTGACCAATCAGGGCCCAGTGTCTATTTTATTCTCTCCTATATATTCCTCCCGCATCCGCTAGAGGTCTCTCCGAACCTTATTTACACCAGTGTAACCTAAAGCGATAGCCCGCTTTTTCGCGGAATAATTGTAACACCCTACATTTTTTCAGAATTGCCCATGAATGAAAAAAATGTGTTCAAAAATAATATCACTTCTGTGGTTCTTTATTTATCACACACAATTTAACCCCACTCTCTGTAACACATTATTCATCAAAAAAGCACATTTTTCCACCACAAGTCATATTCAGGCCCCATTTTCACACAGTTTTTGGGGTCTGGTGTTGCAAACTTGGATCAGCTATGGAAGACTGTACAAGATCCTTTCCATGAGAGAACTTCTGGTGATGTGAGGTCATTGAGTCCAGATCTGATCAGCTGAGCATCAAGCACATGACTTTATCAGCACATGGAAGACTAAAATATGACATTTTCAGGTCTGCAAGGGTGATCCAAGATAACTGGATGTGGGTGTATATTGAATTAGTTGAACAAAGATATGCTCTCTTTGAAATGCTGAAGCATTTTCTTAAATGTGTCCAAGTTGTAGTGCTATTAACCTTCAAATGGCCATACCCACCAGTGAAAATGAGACACTTTTATTATATATATCTGTATATCACTGGCTATAAAATCCAAAATACTTGTTAGATTAGCTTCTTATAACAATTGGTATGTGTGTCATTGACATGCTCATGTAATGGGTAATTTGCATTATCATGTGACAATTACCACCTTGAAATTTTTTGAAAATACCTTGAAAAATTGGCATTTTTTATGAAAAATCATACCATTTTTTTGGCCGATGGAAGTGAAAGAAGACATCAGCAGCAAGAATAGCCACACCATGCATGGGAGATTCATTGGACTGAAAGACCAGGCTGTGAAAAATGCATTAAAATACTTTAAAGTGACTCCCAGGAATCAAAAATGCCAAAAAGTTCATTTTCCCCTTTAGGTTACACTGGTGTAAATGTTTTCCATAGGCCTCAGTGCTAACGTTTTAGCGTATGCTGTTGGCTATATGAACCATGGGTCTAATTTTTTTTTTTAATCTGAAAAATTGACATTTCGGGAAACTTTTTACACAAAAAAATCATATCTGTCTAGCAGGGAATTCGCCTTTAAATCTTGTGTTTTCGTAACTAGTGTCAGATCCGCATAAAAAAATACTGTCATATTTTAGACCACACCAACAAATTCAAACTTCACTACAAAGGGTTAATTCCTGTGCCAATGGCTATCTTACCTATGGGAAATCATAGGGAAGAGGTGTGATGATTTTTTTATGCAAAAAGCACACAAGGCTATTGACCAATCAGGGCCCAGTGTCTATTTTATTCTCTCCTATATATTCCTCCCGCATCCGCTAGAGGTCTCTCCGAACCTTATTTACACCAGTGTAACCTAAAGCGATAGCCCGCTTTTTCGCGGAATAATTGTAACACCCTACATTTTTTCAGAATTGCCCATGAATGAAAAAAATGTGTTCAAAAATAATATCACTTCTGTGGTTCTTTATTTATCACACACAATTTAACCCCACTCTCTGTAACACATTATTCATCAAAAAAGCACATTTTTCCACCACAAGTCATATTCAGGCCCCATTTTCACACAGTTTTTGGGGTCTGGTGTTGCAAACTTGGATCAGCTATGGAAGACTGTACAAGATCCTTTCCATGAGAGAACTTCTGGTGATGTGAGGTCATTGAGTCCAGATCTGATCAGCTGAGCATCAAGCACATGACTTTATCAGCACATGGAAGACTAAAATATGACATTTTCAGGTCTGCAAGGGTGATCCAAGATAACTGGATGTGGGTGTATATTGAATTAGTTGAACAAAGATATGCTCTCTTTGAAATGCTGAAGCATTTTCTTAAATGTGTCCAAGTTGTAGTGCTATTAACCTTCAAATGGCCATACCCACCAGTGAAAATGAGACACTTTTATTATATATATCTGTATATCACTGGCTATAAAATCCAAAATACTTGTTAGATTAGCTTCTTATAACAATTGGTATGTGTGTCATTGACATGCTCATGTAATGGGTAATTTGCATTATCATGTGACAATTACCACCTTGAAATTTTTTGAAAATACCTTGAAAAATTGGCATTTTTTATGAAAAATCATACCATTTTTTTGGCCGATGGAAGTGAAAGAAGACATCAGCAGCAAGAATAGCCACACCATGCATGGGAGATTCATTGGACTGAAAGACCAGGCTGTGAAAAATGCATTAAAATACTTTAAAGTGACTCCCAGGAATCAAAAATGCCAAAAAGTTCATTTTTCCCTTTAGGTTACACTGGTGTAAATGTTTTCCATAGGCCTCAGTGCTAACGTTTTAGCGTATGCTGTTGGCTATATGAACCATGGGTCCAATTTTTTTTTTTAATCTGAAAAATTGACATTTCGGGAAACTTTTTACACAAAAAAATCATATCTGTCTAGCAGGGAATTCGCCTTTAAATCTTGTGTTTTCGTAACTAGTGTCAGATCCGCATAAAAAAATACTGTCATATTTTAGACCACACCAACAAATTCAAACTTCACTACAAAGGGTTAATTCCTGTGCCAATGGCTATCTTACCTATGGGAAATCATAGGGAAGAGGTGTGATGATTTTTTTATGCAAAAAGCACACAAGGCTATTGACCAATCAGGGCCCAGTGTCTATTTTATTCTCTCCTATATATTCCTCCCGCATCCGCTAGAGGTCTCTCCGAACCTTATTTACACCAGTGTAACCTAAAGCGATAGCCCGCTTTTTCGCGGAATAATTGTAACACCCTACATTTTTTCAGAATTGCCCATGAATGAAAAAAATGTGTTCAAAAATAATATCACTTCTGTGGTTCTTTATTTATCACACACAATTTAACCCCACTCTCTGTAACACATTATTCATCAAAAAAGCACATTTTTCCACCACAAGTCATATTCAGGCCCCATTTTCACACAGTTTTTGGGGTCTGGTGTTGCAAACTTGGATCAGCTATGGAAGACTGTACAAGATCCTTTCCATGAGAGAACTTCTGGTGATGTGAGGTCATTGAGTCCAGATCTGATCAGCTGAGCATCAAGCACATGACTTTATCAGCACATGGAAGACTAAAATATGACATTTTCAGGTCTGCAAGGGTGATCCAAGATAACTGGATGTGGGTGTATATTGAATTAGTTGAACAAAGATATGCTCTCTTTGAAATGCTGAAGCATTTTCTTAAATGTGTCCAAGTTGTAGTGCTATTAACCTTCAAATGGCCATACCCACCAGTGAAAATGAGACACTTTTATTATATATATCTGTATATCACTGGCTATAAAATCCAAAATACTTGTTAGATTAGCTTCTTATAACAATTGGTATGTGTGTCATTGACATGCTCATGTAATGGGTAATTTGCATTATCATGTGACAATTACCACCTTGAAATTTTTTGAAAATACCTTGAAAAATTGGCATTTTTTATGAAAAATCATACCATTTTTTTGGCCGATGGAAGTGAAAGAAGACATCAGCAGCAAGAATAGCCACACCATGCATGGGAGATTCATTGGACTGAAAGACCAGGCTGTGAAAAATGCATTAAAATACTTTAAAGTGACTCCCAGGAATCAAAAATGCCAAAAAGTTCATTTTTCCCTTTAGGTTACACTGGTGTAAATGTTTTCCATAGGCCTCAGTGCTAACGTTTTAGCGTATGCTGTTGGCTATATGAACCATGGGTCCAATTTTTTTTTTTAATCTGAAAAATTGACATTTCGGGAAACTTTTTACACAAAAAAATCATATCTGTCTAGCAGGGAATTCGCCTTTAAATCTTGTGTTTTCGTAACTAGTGTCAGATCCGCATAAAAAAATACTGTCATATTTTAGACCACACCAACAAATTCAAACTTCACTACAAAGGGTTAATTCCTGTGCCAATGGCTATCTTACCTATGGGAAATCATAGGGAAGAGGTGTGATGATTTTTTTATGCAAAAAGCACACAAGGCTATTGACCAATCAGGGCCCAGTGTCTATTTTATTCTCTCCTATATATTCCTCCCGCATCCGCTAGAGGTCTCTCCGAACCTTATTTACACCAGTGTAACCTAAAGCGATAGCCCGCTTTTTCGCGGAATAATTGTAACACCCTACATTTTTTCAGAATTGCCCATGAATGAAAAAAATGTGTTCAAAAATAATATCACTTCTGTGGTTCTTTATTTATCACACACAATTTAACCCCACTCTCTGTAACACATTATTCATCAAAAAAGCACATTTTTCCACCACAAGTCATATTCAGGCCCCATTTTCACACAGTTTTTGGGGTCTGGTGTTGCAAACTTGGATCAGCTATGGAAGACTGTACAAGATCCTTTCCATGAGAGAACTTCTGGTGATGTGAGGTCATTGAGTCCAGATCTGATCAGCTGAGCATCAAGCACATGACTTTATCAGCACATGGAAGACTAAAATATGACATTTTCAGGTCTGCAAGGGTGATCCAAGATAACTGGATGTGGGTGTATATTGAATTAGTTGAACAAAGATATGCTCTCTTTGAAATGCTGAAGCATTTTCTTAAATGTGTCCAAGTTGTAGTGCTATTAACCTTCAAATGGCCATACCCACCAGTGAAAATGAGACACTTTTATTATATATATCTGTATATCACTGGCTATAAAATCCAAAATACTTGTTAGATTAGCTTCTTATAACAATTGGTATGTGTGTCATTGACATGCTCATGTAATGGGTAATTTGCATTATCATGTGACAATTACCACCTTGAAATTTTTTGAAAATACCTTGAAAAATTGGCATTTTTTATGAAAAATCATACCATTTTTTTGGCCGATGGAAGTGAAAGAAGACATCAGCAGCAAGAATAGCCACACCATGCATGGGAGATTCATTGGACTGAAAGACCAGGCTGTGAAAAATGCATTAAAATACTTTAAAGTGACTCCCAGGAATCAAAAATGCCAAAAAGTTCATTTTTCCCTTTAGGTTACACTGGTGTAAATGTTTTCCATAGGCCTCAGTGCTAACGTTTTAGCGTATGCTGTTGGCTATATGAACCATGGGTCCAATTTTTTTTTTTAATCTGAAAAATTGACATTTCGGGAAACTTTTTACACAAAAAAATCATATCTGTCTAGCAGGGAATTCGCCTTTAAATCTTGTGTTTTCGTAACTAGTGTCAGATCCGCATAAAAAAATACTGTCATATTTTAGACCACACCAACAAATTCAAACTTCACTACAAAGGGTTAATTCCTGTGCCAATGGCTATCTTACCTATGGGAAATCATAGGGAAGAGGTGTGATGATTTTTTTATGCAAAAAGCACACAAGGCTATTGACCAATCAGGGCCCAGTGTCTATTTTATTCTCTCCTATATATTCCTCCCGCATCCGCTAGAGGTCTCTCCGAACCTTATTTACACCAGTGTAACCTAAAGCGATAGCCCGCTTTTTCGCGGAATAATTGTAACACCCTACATTTTTTCAGAATTGCCCATGAATGAAAAAAATGTGTTCAAAAATAATATCACTTCTGTGGTTCTTTATTTATCACACACAATTTAACCCCACTCTCTGTAACACATTATTCATCAAAAAAGCACATTTTTCCACCACAAGTCATATTCAGGCCCCATTTTCACACAGTTTTTGGGGTCTGGTGTTGCAAACTTGGATCAGCTATGGAAGACTGTACAAGATCCTTTCCATGAGAGAACTTCTGGTGATGTGAGGTCATTGAGTCCAGATCTGATCAGCTGAGCATCAAGCACATGACTTTATCAGCACATGGAAGACTAAAATATGACATTTTCAGGTCTGCAAGGGTGATCCAAGATAACTGGATGTGGGTGTATATTGAATTAGTTGAACAAAGATATGCTCTCTTTGAAATGCTGAAGCATTTTCTTAAATGTGTCCAAGTTGTAGTGCTATTAACCTTCAAATGGCCATACCCACCAGTGAAAATGAGACACTTTTATTATATATATCTGTATATCACTGGCTATAAAATCCAAAATACTTGTTAGATTAGCTTCTTATAACAATTGGTATGTGTGTCATTGACATGCTCATGTAATGGGTAATTTGCATTATCATGTGACAATTACCACCTTGAAATTTTTTGAAAATACCTTGAAAAATTGGCATTTTTTATGAAAAATCATACCATTTTTTTGGCCGATGGAAGTGAAAGAAGACATCAGCAGCAAGAATAGCCACACCATGCATGGGAGATTCATTGGACTGAAAGACCAGGCTGTGAAAAATGCATTAAAATACTTTAAAGTGACTCCCAGGAATCAAAAATGCCAAAAAGTTCATTTTTCCCTTTAGGTTACACTGGTGTAAATGTTTTCCATAGGCCTCAGTGCTAACGTTTTAGCGTATGCTGTTGGCTATATGAACCATGGGTCCAATTTTTTTTTTTAATCTGAAAAATTGACATTTCGGGAAACTTTTTACACAAAAAAATCATATCTGTCTAGCAGGGAATTCGCCTTTAAATCTTGTGTTTTCGTAACTAGTGTCAGATCCGCATAAAAAAATACTGTCATATTTTAGACCACACCAACAAATTCAAACTTCACTACAAAGGGTTAATTCCTGTGCCAATGGCTATCTTACCTATGGGAAATCATAGGGAAGAGGTGTGATGATTTTTTTATGCAAAAAGCACACAAGGCTATTGACCAATCAGGGCCCAGTGTCTATTTTATTCTCTCCTATATATTCCTCCCGCATCCGCTAGAGGTCTCTCCGAACCTTATTTACACCAGTGTAACCTAAAGCGATAGCCCGCTTTTTCGCGGAATAATTGTAACACCCTACATTTTTTCAGAATTGCCCATGAATGAAAAAAATGTGTTCAAAAATAATATCACTTCTGTGGTTCTTTATTTATCACACACAATTTAACCCCACTCTCTGTAACACATTATTCATCAAAAAAGCACATTTTTCCACCACAAGTCATATTCAGGCCCCATTTTCACACAGTTTTTGGGGTCTGGTGTTGCAAACTTGGATCAGCTATGGAAGACTGTACAAGATCCTTTCCATGAGAGAACTTCTGGTGATGTGAGGTCATTGAGTCCAGATCTGATCAGCTGAGCATCAAGCACATGACTTTATCAGCACATGGAAGACTAAAATATGACATTTTCAGGTCTGCAAGGGTGATCCAAGATAACTGGATGTGGGTGTATATTGAATTAGTTGAACAAAGATATGCTCTCTTTGAAATGCTGAAGCATTTTCTTAAATGTGTCCAAGTTGTAGTGCTATTAACCTTCAAATGGCCATACCCACCAGTGAAAATGAGACACTTTTATTATATATATCTGTATATCACTGGCTATAAAATCCAAAATACTTGTTAGATTAGCTTCTTATAACAATTGGTATGTGTGTCATTGACATGCTCATGTAATGGGTAATTTGCATTATCATGTGACAATTACCACCTTGAAATTTTTTGAAAATACCTTGAAAAATTGGCATTTTTTATGAAAAATCATACCATTTTTTTGGCCGATGGAAGTGAAAGAAGACATCAGCAGCAAGAATAGCCACACCATGCATGGGAGATTCATTGGACTGAAAGACCAGGCTGTGAAAAATGCATTAAAATACTTTAAAGTGACTCCCAGGAATCAAAAATGCCAAAAAGTTCATTTTTCCCTTTAGGTTACACTGGTGTAAATGTTTTCCATAGGCCTCAGTGCTAACGTTTTAGCGTATGCTGTTGGCTATATGAACCATGGGTCCAATTTTTTTTTTTAATCTGAAAAATTGACATTTCGGGAAACTTTTTACACAAAAAAATCATATCTGTCTAGCAGGGAATTCGCCTTTAAATCTTGTGTTTTCGTAACTAGTGTCAGATCCGCATAAAAAAATACTGTCATATTTTAGACCACACCAACAAATTCAAACTTCACTACAAAGGGTTAATTCCTGTGCCAATGGCTATCTTACCTATGGGAAATCATAGGGAAGAGGTGTGATGATTTTTTTATGCAAAAAGCACACAAGGCTATTGACCAATCAGGGCCCAGTGTCTATTTTATTCTCTCCTATATATTCCTCCCGCATCCGCTAGAGGTCTCTCCGAACCTTATTTACACCAGTGTAACCTTTAGGTTACACTGGTGTAAATGTTTTCCATAGGCCTCAGTGCTAACGTTTTAGCGTATGCTGTTGGCTATATGAACCATGGGTCCAATTTTTTTTTTTAATCTGAAAAATTGACATTTCGGGAAACTTTTTACACAAAAAAATCATATCTGTCTAGCAGGGAATTCGCCTTTAAATCTTGTGTTTTCGTAACTAGTGTCAGATCCGCATAAAAAAATACTGTCATATTTTAGACCACACCAACAAATTCAAACTTCACTACAAAGGGTTAATTCCTGTGCCAATGGCTATCTTACCTATGGGAAATCATAGGGAAGAGGTGTGATGATTTTTTTATGCAAAAAGCACACAAGGCTATTGACCAATCAGGGCCCAGTGTCTATTTTATTCTCTCCTATATATTCCTCCCGCATCCGCTAGAGGTCTCTCCGAACCTTATTTACACCAGTGTAACCTAAAGCGATAGCCCGCTTTTTCGCGGAATAATTGTAACACCCTACATTTTTTCAGAATTGCCCATGAATGAAAAAAATGTGTTCAAAAATAATATCACTTCTGTGGTTCTTTATTTATCACACACAATTTAACCCCACTCTCTGTAACACATTATTCATCAAAAAAGCACATTTTTCCACCACAAGTCATATTCAGGCCCCATTTTCACACAGTTTTTGGGGTCTGGTGTTGCAAACTTGGATCAGCTATGGAAGACTGTACAAGATCCTTTCCATGAGAGAACTTCTGGTGATGTGAGGTCATTGAGTCCAGATCTGATCAGCTGAGCATCAAGCACATGACTTTATCAGCACATGGAAGACTAAAATATGACATTTTCAGGTCTGCAAGGGTGATCCAAGATAACTGGATGTGGGTGTATATTGAATTAGTTGAACAAAGATATGCTCTCTTTGAAATGCTGAAGCATTTTCTTAAATGTGTCCAAGTTGTAGTGCTATTAACCTTCAAATGGCCATACCCACCAGTGAAAATGAGACACTTTTATTATATATATCTGTATATCACTGGCTATAAAATCCAAAATACTTGTTAGATTAGCTTCTTATAACAATTGGTATGTGTGTCATTGACATGCTCATGTAATGGGTAATTTGCATTATCATGTGACAATTACCACCTTGAAATTTTTTGAAAATACCTTGAAAAATTGGCATTTTTTATGAAAAATCATACCATTTTTTTGGCCGATGGAAGTGAAAGAAGACATCAGCAGCAAGAATAGCCACACCATGCATGGGAGATTCATTGGACTGAAAGACCAGGCTGTGAAAAATGCATTAAAATACTTTAAAGTGACTCCCAGGAATCAAAAATGCCAAAAAGTTCATTTTTCCCTTTAGGTTACACTGGTGTAAATGTTTTCCATAGGCCTCAGTGCTAACGTTTTAGCGTATGCTGTTGGCTATATGAACCATGGGTCCAATTTTTTTTTTTAATCTGAAAAATTGACATTTCGGGAAACTTTTTACACAAAAAAATCATATCTGTCTAGCAGGGAATTCGCCTTTAAATCTTGTGTTTTCGTAACTAGTGTCAGATCCGCATAAAAAAATACTGTCATATTTTAGACCACACCAACAAATTCAAACTTCACTACAAAGGGTTAATTCCTGTGCCAATGGCTATCTTACCTATGGGAAATCATAGGGAAGAGGTGTGATGATTTTTTTATGCAAAAAGCACACAAGGCTATTGACCAATCAGGGCCCAGTGTCTATTTTATTCTCTCCTATATATTCCTCCCGCATCCGCTAGAGGTCTCTCCGAACCTTATTTACACCAGTGTAACCTAAAGCGATAGCCCGCTTTTTCGCGGAATAATTGTAACACCCTACATTTTTTCAGAATTGCCCATGAATGAAAAAAATGTGTTCAAAAATAATATCACTTCTGTGGTTCTTTATTTATCACACACAATTTAACCCCACTCTCTGTAACACATTATTCATCAAAAAAGCACATTTTTCCACCACAAGTCATATTCAGGCCCCATTTTCACACAGTTTTTGGGGTCTGGTGTTGCAAACTTGGATCAGCTATGGAAGACTGTACAAGATCCTTTCCATGAGAGAACTTCTGGTGATGTGAGGTCATTGAGTCCAGATCTGATCAGCTGAGCATCAAGCACATGACTTTATCAGCACATGGAAGACTAAAATATGACATTTTCAGGTCTGCAAGGGTGATCCAAGATAACTGGATGTGGGTGTATATTGAATTAGTTGAACAAAGATATGCTCTCTTTGAAATGCTGAAGCATTTTCTTAAATGTGTCCAAGTTGTAGTGCTATTAACCTTCAAATGGCCATACCCACCAGTGAAAATGAGACACTTTTATTATATATATCTGTATATCACTGGCTATAAAATCCAAAATACTTGTTAGATTAGCTTCTTATAACAATTGGTATGTGTGTCATTGACATGCTCATGTAATGGGTAATTTGCATTATCATGTGACAATTACCACCTTGAAATTTTTTGAAAATACCTTGAAAAATTGGCATTTTTTATGAAAAATCATACCATTTTTTTGGCCGATGGAAGTGAAAGAAGACATCAGCAGCAAGAATAGCCACACCATGCATGGGAGATTCATTGGACTGAAAGACCAGGCTGTGAAAAATGCATTAAAATACTTTAAAGTGACTCCCAGGAATCAAAAATGCCAAAAAGTTCATTTTTCCCTTTAGGTTACACTGGTGTAAATGTTTTCCATAGGCCTCAGTGCTAACGTTTTAGCGTATGCTGTTGGCTATATGAACCATGGGTCCAATTTTTTTTTTTAATCTGAAAAATTGACATTTCGGGAAACTTTTTACACAAAAAAATCATATCTGTCTAGCAGGGAATTCGCCTTTAAATCTTGTGTTTTCGTAACTAGTGTCAGATCCGCATAAAAAAATACTGTCATATTTTAGACCACACCAACAAATTCAAACTTCACTACAAAGGGTTAATTCCTGTGCCAATGGCTATCTTACCTATGGGAAATCATAGGGAAGAGGTGTGATGATTTTTTTATGCAAAAAGCACACAAGGCTATTGACCAATCAGGGCCCAGTGTCTATTTTATTCTCTCCTATATATTCCTCCCGCATCCGCTAGAGGTCTCTCCGAACCTTATTTACACCAGTGTAACCTAAAGCGATAGCCCGCTTTTTCGCGGAATAATTGTAACACCCTACATTTTTTCAGAATTGCCCATGAATGAAAAAAATGTGTTCAAAAATAATATCACTTCTGTGGTTCTTTATTTATCACACACAATTTAACCCCACTCTCTGTAACACATTATTCATCAAAAAAGCACATTTTTCCACCACAAGTCATATTCAGGCCCCATTTTCACACAGTTTTTGGGGTCTGGTGTTGCAAACTTGGATCAGCTATGGAAGACTGTACAAGATCCTTTCCATGAGAGAACTTCTGGTGATGTGAGGTCATTGAGTCCAGATCTGATCAGCTGAGCATCAAGCACATGACTTTATCAGCACATGGAAGACTAAAATATGACATTTTCAGGTCTGCAAGGGTGATCCAAGATAACTGGATGTGGGTGTATATTGAATTAGTTGAACAAAGATATGCTCTCTTTGAAATGCTGAAGCATTTTCTTAAATGTGTCCAAGTTGTAGTGCTATTAACCTTCAAATGGCCATACCCACCAGTGAAAATGAGACACTTTTATTATATATATCTGTATATCACTGGCTATAAAATCCAAAATACTTGTTAGATTAGCTTCTTATAACAATTGGTATGTGTGTCATTGACATGCTCATGTAATGGGTAATTTGCATTATCATGTGACAATTACCACCTTGAAATTTTTTGAAAATACCTTGAAAAATTGGCATTTTTTATGAAAAATCATACCATTTTTTTGGCCGATGGAAGTGAAAGAAGACATCAGCAGCAAGAATAGCCACACCATGCATGGGAGATTCATTGGACTGAAAGACCAGGCTGTGAAAAATGCATTAAAATACTTTAAAGTGACTCCCAGGAATCAAAAATGCCAAAAAGTTCATTTTTCCCTTTAGGTTACACTGGTGTAAATGTTTTCCATAGGCCTCAGTGCTAACGTTTTAGCGTATGCTGTTGGCTATATGAACCATGGGTCCAATTTTTTTTTTTAATCTGAAAAATTGACATTTCGGGAAACTTTTTACACAAAAAAATCATATCTGTCTAGCAGGGAATTCGCCTTTAAATCTTGTGTTTTCGTAACTAGTGTCAGATCCGCATAAAAAAATACTGTCATATTTTAGACCACACCAACAAATTCAAACTTCACTACAAAGGGTTAATTCCTGTGCCAATGGCTATCTTACCTATGGGAAATCATAGGGAAGAGGTGTGATGATTTTTTTATGCAAAAAGCACACAAGGCTATTGACCAATCAGGGCCCAGTGTCTATTTTATTCTCTCCTATATATTCCTCCCGCATCCGCTAGAGGTCTCTCCGAACCTTATTTACACCAGTGTAACCTAAAGCGATAGCCCGCTTTTTCGCGGAATAATTGTAACACCCTACATTTTTTCAGAATTGCCCATGAATGAAAAAAATGTGTTCAAAAATAATATCACTTCTGTGGTTCTTTATTTATCACACACAATTTAACCCCACTCTCTGTAACACATTATTCATCAAAAAAGCACATTTTTCCACCACAAGTCATATTCAGGCCCCATTTTCACACAGTTTTTGGGGTCTGGTGTTGCAAACTTGGATCAGCTATGGAAGACTGTACAAGATCCTTTCCATGAGAGAACTTCTGGTGATGTGAGGTCATTGAGTCCAGATCTGATCAGCTGAGCATCAAGCACATGACTTTATCAGCACATGGAAGACTAAAATATGACATTTTCAGGTCTGCAAGGGTGATCCAAGATAACTGGATGTGGGTGTATATTGAATTAGTTGAACAAAGATATGCTCTCTTTGAAATGCTGAAGCATTTTCTTAAATGTGTCCAAGTTGTAGTGCTATTAACCTTCAAATGGCCATACCCACCAGTGAAAATGAGACACTTTTATTATATATATCTGTATATCACTGGCTATAAAATCCAAAATACTTGTTAGATTAGCTTCTTATAACAATTGGTATGTGTGTCATTGACATGCTCATGTAATGGGTAATTTGCATTATCATGTGACAATTACCACCTTGAAATTTTTTGAAAATACCTTGAAAAATTGGCATTTTTTATGAAAAATCATACCATTTTTTTGGCCGATGGAAGTGAAAGAAGACATCAGCAGCAAGAATAGCCACACCATGCATGGGAGATTCATTGGACTGAAAGACCAGGCTGTGAAAAATGCATTAAAATACTTTAAAGTGACTCCCAGGAATCAAAAATGCCAAAAAGTTCATTTTTCCCTTTAGGTTACACTGGTGTAAATGTTTTCCATAGGCCTCAGTGCTAACGTTTTAGCGTATGCTGTTGGCTATATGAACCATGGGTCCAATTTTTTTTTTTAATCTGAAAAATTGACATTTCGGGAAACTTTTTACACAAAAAAATCATATCTGTCTAGCAGGGAATTCGCCTTTAAATCTTGTGTTTTCGTAACTAGTGTCAGATCCGCATAAAAAAATACTGTCATATTTTAGACCACACCAACAAATTCAAACTTCACTACAAAGGGTTAATTCCTGTGCCAATGGCTATCTTACCTATGGGAAATCATAGGGAAGAGGTGTGATGATTTTTTTATGCAAAAAGCACACAAGGCTATTGACCAATCAGGGCCCAGTGTCTATTTTATTCTCTCCTATATATTCCTCCCGCATCCGCTAGAGGTCTCTCCGAACCTTATTTACACCAGTGTAACCTAAAGCGATAGCCCGCTTTTTCGCGGAATAATTGTAACACCCTACATTTTTTCAGAATTGCCCATGAATGAAAAAAATGTGTTCAAAAATAATATCACTTCTGTGGTTCTTTATTTATCACACACAATTTAACCCCACTCTCTGTAACACATTATTCATCAAAAAAGCACATTTTTCCACCACAAGTCATATTCAGGCCCCATTTTCACACAGTTTTTGGGGTCTGGTGTTGCAAACTTGGATCAGCTATGGAAGACTGTACAAGATCCTTTCCATGAGAGAACTTCTGGTGATGTGAGGTCATTGAGTCCAGATCTGATCAGCTGAGCATCAAGCACATGACTTTATCAGCACATGGAAGACTAAAATATGACATTTTCAGGTCTGCAAGGGTGATCCAAGATAACTGGATGTGGGTGTATATTGAATTAGTTGAACAAAGATATGCTCTCTTTGAAATGCTGAAGCATTTTCTTAAATGTGTCCAAGTTGTAGTGCTATTAACCTTCAAATGGCCATACCCACTAGAGCCCGAAGCCGCCATCGCACGCCGCCGCCGCCAGCCATATTGGCCACAAGCCGCCGCCAGCCATATTATTTCTAACGCCAGCCACATTTAAAAATCTCCGCCGCCGGAATTGTAAAATGGCTGAGCCGTGTGCATGGGCTTATATGTCATGCACAACTGTGCTGTGAATCGCAAGAACTAAACCGCATTGCCTAATATGGACACGGCATGGTTGTTATATTATCAGAACACCTGGCCCCTTAATGTGGAATAGACTATCCCAATGCATGCTTTCATATAACTGAATGGGCGCATCCATTCGGTATTGAAAGGGTTAAAATATAAATTGTTTATATCGACAACACCCAGTCTCAGACATCACTGGCATTTGTCAATATATACACATAAGAATAGAAAATAGTTTGAAATATTATATATCATTACTATCGGGTTCATCATTCAATGATGCATGCATATATCGCAAGATGGCAGTGATGATAGCAGTATGAAGACGACAGAAGTCCCAATGTAACTACTTATACCGATTAGATGGGGAAACTACATAGTATATCCATGCCAGTCCTTCGTGAATTTTCGCCATAATGGAAAAGCCCAACATCAAAAGATCACGTGTGGTCTGGAATTCTACGGGTTCACCACAAATGCTAAAAAACCAGCGTCTATAACCGGTAACAGGGGATTAGGAACATTTCGGAAACGAAAATACGCTAAATGATAACATCTCAGCCGGCTGAGCCGCCATATTTCGTCAGCCACGAACTTCGTGATTGAGCCGGCTTAGCTAGCTAACCAGCCACGAAAATCGGTTGAGCCAGCCATGAAAACTATTTGTCGTGGCTTCGGGGTCTAATACCCACCAGTGAAAATGAGACACTTTTATTATATATATCTGTATATCACTGGCTATAAAATCCAAAATACTTGTTAGATTAGCTTCTTATAACAATTGGTATGTGTGTCATTGACATGCTCATGTAATGGGTAATTTGCATTATCATGTGACAATTACCACCTTGAAATTTTTTGAAAATACCTTGAAAAATTGGCATTTTTTATGAAAAATCATACCATTTTTTTGGCCGATGGAAGTGAAAGAAGACATCAGCAGCAAGAATAGCCACACCATGCATGGGAGATTCATTGGACTGAAAGACCAGGCTGTGAAAAATGCATTAAAATACTTTAAAGTGACTCCCAGGAATCAAAAATGCCAAAAAGTTCATTTTTCCCTTTAGGTTACACTGGTGTAAATGTTTTCCATAGGCCTCAGTGCTAACGTTTTAGCGTATGCTGTTGGCTATATGAACCATGGGTCCAATTTTTTTTTTTAATCTGAAAAATTGACATTTCGGGAAACTTTTTACACAAAAAAATCATATCTGTCTAGCAGGGAATTCGCCTTTAAATCTTGTGTTTTCGTAACTAGTGTCAGATCCGCATAAAAAAATACTGTCATATTTTAGACCACACCAACAAATTCAAACTTCACTACAAAGGTCAAAGGGTTAATTCCTGTGCCAATGGCTATCTTACCTATGGGAAATCATAGGGAAGAGGTGTGATGATTTTTTTATGCAAAAAGCACACAAGGCTATTGACCAATCAGGGCCCAGTGTCTATTTTATTCTCTCCTATATATTCCTCCCGCATCCGCTAGAGGTCTCTCCGAACCTTATTTACACCAGTGTAACCTAAAGCGATAGCCCGCTTTTTCGCGGAATAATTGTAACACCCTACATTTTTTCAGAATTGCCCATGAATGAAAAAAATGTGTTCAAAAATAATATCACTTCTGTGGTTCTTTATTTATCACACACAATTTAACCCCACTCTCTGTAACACATTATTCATCAAAAAAGCACATTTTTCCACCACAAGTCATATTCAGGCCCCATTTTCACACAGTTTTTGGGGTCTGGTGTTGCAAACTTGGATCAGCTATGGAAGACTGTACAAGATCCTTTCCATGAGAGAACTTCTGGTGATGTGAGGTCATTGAGTCCAGATCTGATCAGCTGAGCATCAAGCACATGACTTTATCAGCACATGGAAGACTAAAATATGACATTTTCAGGTCTGCAAGGGTGATCCAAGATAACTGGATGTGGGTGTATATTGAATTAGTTGAACAAAGATATGCTCTCTTTGAAATGCTGAAGCATTTTCTTAAATGTGTCCAAGTTGTAGTGCTATTAACCTTCAAATGGCCATACCCACCAGTGAAAATGAGACACTTTTATTATATATATCTGTATATCACTGGCTATAAAATACTTGTTAGATTAGCTTCTTATAACAATTGGTATGTGTGTCATTGACATGCTCATGTAATGGGTAATTTGCATTATCATGTGACAATTACCACCTTGAAATTTTTTGAAAATACCTTGAAAAATTGGCATTTTTTATGAAAAATCATACCATTTTTTTGGCCGATGGAAGTGAAAGAAGACATCAGCAGCAAGAATAGCCACACCATGCATGGGAGATTCATTGGACTGAAAGACCAGGCTGTGAAAAATGCATTAAAATACTTTAAAGTGACTCCCAGGAATCAAAAATGCCAAAAAGTTCATTTTTCCCTTTAGGTTACACTGGTGTAAATGTTTTCCATAGGCCTCAGTGCTAACGTTTTAGCGTATGCTGTTGGCTATATGAACCATGGGTCCAATTTTTTTTTTTAATCTGAAAAATTGACATTTCGGGAAACTTTTTACACAAAAAAATCATATCTGTCTAGCAGGGAATTCGCCTTTAAATCTTGTGTTTTCGTAACTAGTGTCAGATCCGCATAAAAAAATACTGTCATATTTTAGACCACACCAACAAATTCAAACTTCACTACAAAGGGTTAATTCCTGTGCCAATGGCTATCTTACCTATGGGAAATCATAGGGAAGAGGTGTGATGATTTTTTTATGCAAAAAGCACACAAGGCTATTGACCAATCAGGGCCCAGTGTCTATTTTATTCTCTCCTATATATTCCTCCCGCATCCGCTAGAGGTCTCTCCGAACCTTATTTACACCAGTGTAACCTAAAGCGATAGCCCGCTTTTTCGCGGAATAATTGTAACACCCTACATTTTTTCAGAATTGCCCATGAATGAAAAAAATGTGTTCAAAAATAATATCACTTCTGTGGTTCTTTATTTATCACACACAATTTAACCCCACTCTCTGTAACACATTATTCATCAAAAAAGCACATTTTTCCACCACAAGTCATATTCAGGCCCCATTTTCACACAGTTTTTGGGGTCTGGTGTTGCAAACTTGGATCAGCTATGGAAGACTGTACAAGATCCTTTCCATGAGAGAACTTCTGGTGATGTGAGGTCATTGAGTCCAGATCTGATCAGCTGAGCATCAAGCACATGACTTTATCAGCACATGGAAGACTAAAATATGACATTTTCAGGTCTGCAAGGGTGATCCAAGATAACTGGATGTGGGTGTATATTGAATTAGTTGAACAAAGATATGCTCTCTTTGAAATGCTGAAGCATTTTCTTAAATGTGTCCAAGTTGTAGTGCTATTAACCTTCAAATGGCCATACCCACCAGTGAAAATGAGACACTTTTATTATATATATCTGTATATCACTGGCTATAAAATCCAAAATACTTGTTAGATTAGCTTCTTATAACAATTGGTATGTGTGTCATTGACATGCTCATGTAATGGGTAATTTGCATTATCATGTGACAATTACCACCTTGAAATTTTTTGAAAATACCTTGAAAAATTGGCATTTTTTATGAAAAATCATACCATTTTTTTGGCCGATGGAAGTGAAAGAAGACATCAGCAGCAAGAATAGCCACACCATGCATGGGAGATTCATTGGACTGAAAGACCAGGCTGTGAAAAATGCATTAAAATACTTTAAAGTGACTCCCAGGAATCAAAAATGCCAAAAAGTTCATTTTTCCCTTTAGGTTACACTGGTGTAAATGTTTTCCATAGGCCTCAGTGCTAACGTTTTAGCGTATGCTGTTGGCTATATGAACCATGGGTCCAATTTTTTTTTTTAATCTGAAAAATTGACATTTCGGGAAACTTTTTACACAAAAAAATCATATCTGTCTAGCAGGGAATTCGCCTTTAAATCTTGTGTTTTCGTAACTAGTGTCAGATCCGCATAAAAAAATACTGTCATATTTTAGACCACACCAACAAATTCAAACTTCACTACAAAGGGTTAATTCCTGTGCCAATGGCTATCTTACCTATGGGAAATCATAGGGAAGAGGTGTGATGATTTTTTTATGCAAAAAGCACACAAGGCTATTGACCAATCAGGGCCCAGTGTCTATTTTATTCTCTCCTATATATTCCTCCCGCATCCGCTAGAGGTCTCTCCGAACCTTATTTACACCAGTGTAACCTAAAGCGATAGCCCGCTTTTTCGCGGAATAATTGTAACACCCTACATTTTTTCAGAATTGCCCATGAATGAAAAAAATGTGTTCAAAAATAATATCACTTCTGTGGTTCTTTATTTATCACACACAATTTAACCCCACTCTCTGTAACACATTATTCATCAAAAAAGCACATTTTTCCACCACAAGTCATATTCAGGCCCCATTTTCACACAGTTTTTGGGGTCTGGTGTTGCAAACTTGGATCAGCTATGGAAGACTGTACAAGATCCTTTCCATGAGAGAACTTCTGGTGATGTGAGGTCATTGAGTCCAGATCTGATCAGCTGAGCATCAAGCACATGACTTTATCAGCACATGGAAGACTAAAATATGACATTTTCAGGTCTGCAAGGGTGATCCAAGATAACTGGATGTGGGTGTATATTGAATTAGTTGAACAAAGATATGCTCTCTTTGAAATGCTGAAGCATTTTCTTAAATGTGTCCAAGTTGTAGTGCTATTAACCTTCAAATGGCCATACCCACCAGTGAAAATGAGACACTTTTATTATATATATCTGTATATCACTGGCTATAAAATCCAAAATACTTGTTAGATTAGCTTCTTATAACAATTGGTATGTGTGTCATTGACATGCTCATGTAATGGGTAATTTGCATTATCATGTGACAATTACCACCTTGAAATTTTTTGAAAATACCTTGAAAAATTGGCATTTTTTATGAAAAATCATACCATTTTTTTGGCCGATGGAAGTGAAAGAAGACATCAGCAGCAAGAATAGCCACACCATGCATGGGAGATTCATTGGACTGAAAGACCAGGCTGTGAAAAATGCATTAAAATACTTTAAAGTGACTCCCAGGAATCAAAAATGCCAAAAAGTTCATTTTTCCCTTTAGGTTACACTGGTGTAAATGTTTTCCATAGGCCTCAGTGCTAACGTTTTAGCGTATGCTGTTGGCTATATGAACCATGGGTCCAATTTTTTTTTTTAATCTGAAAAATTGACATTTCGGGAAACTTTTTACACAAAAAAATCATATCTGTCTAGCAGGGAATTCGCCTTTAAATCTTGTGTTTTCGTAACTAGTGTCAGATCCGCATAAAAAAATACTGTCATATTTTAGACCACACCAACAAATTCAAACTTCACTACAAAGGGTTAATTCCTGTGCCAATGGCTATCTTACCTATGGGAAATCATAGGGAAGAGGTGTGATGATTTTTTTATGCAAAAAGCACACAAGGCTATTGACCAATCAGGGCCCAGTGTCTATTTTATTCTCTCCTATATATTCCTCCCGCATCCGCTAGAGGTCTCTCCGAACCTTATTTACACCAGTGTAACCTAAAGCGATAGCCCGCTTTTTCGCGGAATAATTGTAACACCCTACATTTTTTCAGAATTGCCCATGAATGAAAAAAATGTGTTCAAAAATAATATCACTTCTGTGGTTCTTTATTTATCACACACAATTTAACCCCACTCTCTGTAACACATTATTCATCAAAAAAGCACATTTTTCCACCACAAGTCATATTCAGGCCCCATTTTCACACAGTTTTTGGGGTCTGGTGTTGCAAACTTGGATCAGCTATGGAAGACTGTACAAGATCCTTTCCATGAGAGAACTTCTGGTGATGTGAGGTCATTGAGTCCAGATCTGATCAGCTGAGCATCAAGCACATGACTTTATCAGCACATGGAAGACTAAAATATGACATTTTCAGGTCTGCAAGGGTGATCCAAGATAACTGGATGTGGGTGTATATTGAATTAGTTGAACAAAGATATGCTCTCTTTGAAATGCTGAAGCATTTTCTTAAATGTGTCCAAGTTGTAGTGCTATTAACCTTCAAATGGCCATACCCACCAGTGAAAATGAGACACTTTTATTATATATATCTGTATATCACTGGCTATAAAATCCAAAATACTTGTTAGATTAGCTTCTTATAACAATTGGTATGTGTGTCATTGACATGCTCATGTAATGGGTAATTTGCATTATCATGTGACAATTACCACCTTGAAATTTTTTGAAAATACCTTGAAAAATTGGCATTTTTTATGAAAAATCATACCATTTTTTTGGCCGATGGAAGTGAAAGAAGACATCAGCAGCAAGAATAGCCACACCATGCATGGGAGATTCATTGGACTGAAAGACCAGGCTGTGAAAAATGCATTAAAATACTTTAAAGTGACTCCCAGGAATCAAAAATGCCAAAAAGTTCATTTTTCCCTTTAGGTTACACTGGTGTAAATGTTTTCCATAGGCCTCAGTGCTAACGTTTTAGCGTATGCTGTTGGCTATATGAACCATGGGTCCAATTTTTTTTTTTAATCTGAAAAATTGACATTTCGGGAAACTTTTTACACAAAAAAATCATATCTGTCTAGCAGGGAATTCGCCTTTAAATCTTGTGTTTTCGTAACTAGTGTCAGATCCGCATAAAAAAATACTGTCATATTTTAGACCACACCAACAAATTCAAACTTCACTACAAAGGGTTAATTCCTGTGCCAATGGCTATCTTACCTATGGGAAATCATAGGGAAGAGGTGTGATGATTTTTTTATGCAAAAAGCACACAAGGCTATTGACCAATCAGGGCCCAGTGTCTATTTTATTCTCTCCTATATATTCCTCCCGCATCCGCTAGAGGTCTCTCCGAACCTTATTTACACCAGTGTAACCTAAAGCGATAGCCCGCTTTTTCGCGGAATAATTGTAACACCCTACATTTTTTCAGAATTGCCCATGAATGAAAAAAATGTGTTCAAAAATAATATCACTTCTGTGGTTCTTTATTTATCACACACAATTTAACCCCACTCTCTGTAACACATTATTCATCAAAAAAGCACATTTTTCCACCACAAGTCATATTCAGGCCCCATTTTCACACAGTTTTTGGGGTCTGGTGTTGCAAACTTGGATCAGCTATGGAAGACTGTACAAGATCCTTTCCATGAGAGAACTTCTGGTGATGTGAGGTCATTGAGTCCAGATCTGATCAGCTGAGCATCAAGCACATGACTTTATCAGCACATGGAAGACTAAAATATGACATTTTCAGGTCTGCAAGGGTGATCCAAGATAACTGGATGTGGGTGTATATTGAATTAGTTGAACAAAGATATGCTCTCTTTGAAATGCTGAAGCATTTTCTTAAATGTGTCCAAGTTGTAGTGCTATTAACCTTCAAATGGCCATACCCACCAGTGAAAATGAGACACTTTTATTATATATATCTGTATATCACTGGCTATAAAATCCAAAATACTTGTTAGATTAGCTTCTTATAACAATTGGTATGTGTGTCATTGACATGCTCATGTAATGGGTAATTTGCATTATCATGTGACAATTACCACCTTGAAATTTTTTGAAAATACCTTGAAAAATTGGCATTTTTTATGAAAAATCATACCATTTTTTTGGCCGATGGAAGTGAAAGAAGACATCAGCAGCAAGAATAGCCACACCATGCATGGGAGATTCATTGGACTGAAAGACCAGGCTGTGAAAAATGCATTAAAATACTTTAAAGTGACTCCCAGGAATCAAAAATGCCAAAAAGTTCATTTTTCCCTTTAGGTTACACTGGTGTAAATGTTTTCCATAGGCCTCAGTGCTAACGTTTTAGCGTATGCTGTTGGCTATATGAACCATGGGTCCAATTTTTTTTTTTAATCTGAAAAATTGACATTTCGGGAAACTTTTTACACAAAAAAATCATATCTGTCTAGCAGGGAATTCGCCTTTAAATCTTGTGTTTTCGTAACTAGTGTCAGATCCGCATAAAAAAATACTGTCATATTTTAGACCACACCAACAAATTCAAACTTCACTACAAAGGGTTAATTCCTGTGCCAATGGCTATCTTACCTATGGGAAATCATAGGGAAGAGGTGTGATGATTTTTTTATGCAAAAAGCACACAAGGCTATTGACCAATCAGGGCCCAGTGTCTATTTTATTCTCTCCTATATATTCCTCCCGCATCCGCTAGAGGTCTCTCCGAACCTTATTTACACCAGTGTAACCTAAAGCGATAGCCCGCTTTTTCGCGGAATAATTGTAACACCCTACATTTTTTCAGAATTGCCCATGAATGAAAAAAATGTGTTCAAAAATAATATCACTTCTGTGGTTCTTTATTTATCACACACAATTTAACCCCACTCTCTGTAACACATTATTCATCAAAAAAGCACATTTTTCCACCACAAGTCATATTCAGGCCCCATTTTCACACAGTTTTTGGGGTCTGGTGTTGCAAACTTGGATCAGCTATGGAAGACTGTACAAGATCCTTTCCATGAGAGAACTTCTGGTGATGTGAGGTCATTGAGTCCAGATCTGATCAGCTGAGCATCAAGCACATGACTTTATCAGCACATGGAAGACTAAAATATGACATTTTCAGGTCTGCAAGGGTGATCCAAGATAACTGGATGTGGGTGTATATTGAATTAGTTGAACAAAGATATGCTCTCTTTGAAATGCTGAAGCATTTTCTTAAATGTGTCCAAGTTGTAGTGCTATTAACCTTCAAATGGCCATACCCACCAGTGAAAATGAGACACTTTTATTATATATATCTGTATATCACTGGCTATAAAATCCAAAATACTTGTTAGATTAGCTTCTTATAACAATTGGTATGTGTGTCATTGACATGCTCATGTAATGGGTAATTTGCATTATCATGTGACAATTACCACCTTGAAATTTTTTGAAAATACCTTGAAAAATTGGCATTTTTTATGAAAAATCATACCATTTTTTTGGCCGATGGAAGTGAAAGAAGACATCAGCAGCAAGAATAGCCACACCATGCATGGGAGATTCATTGGACTGAAAGACCAGGCTGTGAAAAATGCATTAAAATACTTTAAAGTGACTCCCAGGAATCAAAAATGCCAAAAAGTTCATTTTTCCCTTTAGGTTACACTGGTGTAAATGTTTTCCATAGGCCTCAGTGCTAACGTTTTAGCGTATGCTGTTGGCTATATGAACCATGGGTCCAATTTTTTTTTTTAATCTGAAAAATTGACATTTCGGGAAACTTTTTACACAAAAAAATCATATCTGTCTAGCAGGGAATTCGCCTTTAAATCTTGTGTTTTCGTAACTAGTGTCAGATCCGCATAAAAAAATACTGTCATATTTTAGACCACACCAACAAATTCAAACTTCACTACAAAGGGTTAATTCCTGTGCCAATGGCTATCTTACCTATGGGAAATCATAGGGAAGAGGTGTGATGATTTTTTTATGCAAAAAGCACACAAGGCTATTGACCAATCAGGGCCCAGTGTCTATTTTATTCTCTCCTATATATTCCTCCCGCATCCGCTAGAGGTCTCTCCGAACCTTATTTACACCAGTGTAACCTAAAGCGATAGCCCGCTTTTTCGCGGAATAATTGTAACACCCTACATTTTTTCAGAATTGCCCATGAATGAAAAAAATGTGTTCAAAAATAATATCACTTCTGTGGTTCTTTATTTATCACACACAATTTAACCCCACTCTCTGTAACACATTATTCATCAAAAAAGCACATTTTTCCACCACAAGTCATATTCAGGCCCCATTTTCACACAGTTTTTGGGGTCTGGTGTTGCAAACTTGGATCAGCTATGGAAGACTGTACAAGATCCTTTCCATGAGAGAACTTCTGGTGATGTGAGGTCATTGAGTCCAGATCTGATCAGCTGAGCATCAAGCACATGACTTTATCAGCACATGGAAGACTAAAATATGACATTTTCAGGTCTGCAAGGGTGATCCAAGATAACTGGATGTGGGTGTATATTGAATTAGTTGAACAAAGATATGCTCTCTTTGAAATGCTGAAGCATTTTCTTAAATGTGTCCAAGTTGTAGTGCTATTAACCTTCAAATGGCCATACCCACCAGTGAAAATGAGACACTTTTATTATATATATCTGTATATCACTGGCTATAAAATCCAAAATACTTGTTAGATTAGCTTCTTATAACAATTGGTATGTGTGTCATTGACATGCTCATGTAATGGGTAATTTGCATTATCATGTGACAATTACCACCTTGAAATTTTTTGAAAATACCTTGAAAAATTGGCATTTTTTATGAAAAATCATACCATTTTTTTGGCCGATGGAAGTGAAAGAAGACATCAGCAGCAAGAATAGCCACACCATGCATGGGAGATTCATTGGACTGAAAGACCAGGCTGTGAAAAATGCATTAAAATACTTTAAAGTGACTCCCAGGAATCAAAAATGCCAAAAAGTTCATTTTTCCCTTTAGGTTACACTGGTGTAAATGTTTTCCATAGGCCTCAGTGCTAACGTTTTAGCGTATGCTGTTGGCTATATGAACCATGGGTCCAATTTTTTTTTTTAATCTGAAAAATTGACATTTCGGGAAACTTTTTACACAAAAAAATCATATCTGTCTAGCAGGGAATTCGCCTTTAAATCTTGTGTTTTCGTAACTAGTGTCAGATCCGCATAAAAAAATACTGTCATATTTTAGACCACACCAACAAATTCAAACTTCACTACAAAGGGTTAATTCCTGTGCCAATGGCTATCTTACCTATGGGAAATCATAGGGAAGAGGTGTGATGATTTTTTTATGCAAAAAGCACACAAGGCTATTGACCAATCAGGGCCCAGTGTCTATTTTATTCTCTCCTATATATTCCTCCCGCATCCGCTAGAGGTCTCTCCGAACCTTATTTACACCAGTGTAACCTAAAGCGATAGCCCGCTTTTTCGCGGAATAATTGTAACACCCTACATTTTTTCAGAATTGCCCATGAATGAAAAAAATGTGTTCAAAAATAATATCACTTCTGTGGTTCTTTATTTATCACACACAATTTAACCCCACTCTCTGTAACACATTATTCATCAAAAAAGCACATTTTTCCACCACAAGTCATATTCAGGCCCCATTTTCACACAGTTTTTGGGGTCTGGTGTTGCAAACTTGGATCAGCTATGGAAGACTGTACAAGATCCTTTCCATGAGAGAACTTCTGGTGATGTGAGGTCATTGAGTCCAGATCTGATCAGCTGAGCATCAAGCACATGACTTTATCAGCACATGGAAGACTAAAATATGACATTTTCAGGTCTGCAAGGGTGATCCAAGATAACTGGATGTGGGTGTATATTGAATTAGTTGAACAAAGATATGCTCTCTTTGAAATGCTGAAGCATTTTCTTAAATGTGTCCAAGTTGTAGTGCTATTAACCTTCAAATGGCCATACCCACCAGTGAAAATGAGACACTTTTATTATATATATCTGTATATCACTGGCTATAAAATCCAAAATACTTGTTAGATTAGCTTCTTATAACAATTGGTATGTGTGTCATTGACATGCTCATGTAATGGGTAATTTGCATTATCATGTGACAATTACCACCTTGAAATTTTTTGAAAATACCTTGAAAAATTGGCATTTTTTATGAAAAATCATACCATTTTTTTGGCCGATGGAAGTGAAAGAAGACATCAGCAGCAAGAATAGCCACACCATGCATGGGAGATTCATTGGACTGAAAGACCAGGCTGTGAAAAATGCATTAAAATACTTTAAAGTGACTCCCAGGAATCAAAAATGCCAAAAAGTTCATTTTTCCCTTTAGGTTACACTGGTGTAAATGTTTTCCATAGGCCTCAGTGCTAACGTTTTAGCGTATGCTGTTGGCTATATGAACCATGGGTCCAATTTTTTTTTTTAATCTGAAAAATTGACATTTCGGGAAACTTTTTACACAAAAAAATCATATCTGTCTAGCAGGGAATTCGCCTTTAAATCTTGTGTTTTCGTAACTAGTGTCAGATCCGCATAAAAAAATACTGTCATATTTTAGACCACACCAACAAATTCAAACTTCACTACAAAGGGTTAATTCCTGTGCCAATGGCTATCTTACCTATGGGAAATCATAGGGAAGAGGTGTGATGATTTTTTTATGCAAAAAGCACACAAGGCTATTGACCAATCAGGGCCCAGTGTCTATTTTATTCTCTCCTATATATTCCTCCCGCATCCGCTAGAGGTCTCTCCGAACCTTATTTACACCAGTGTAACCTAAAGCGATAGCCCGCTTTTTCGCGGAATAATTGTAACACCCTACATTTTTTCAGAATTGCCCATGAATGAAAAAAATGTGTTCAAAAATAATATCACTTCTGTGGTTCTTTATTTATCACACACAATTTAACCCCACTCTCTGTAACACATTATTCATCAAAAAAGCACATTTTTCCACCACAAGTCATATTCAGGCCCCATTTTCACACAGTTTTTGGGGTCTGGTGTTGCAAACTTGGATCAGCTATGGAAGACTGTACAAGATCCTTTCCATGAGAGAACTTCTGGTGATGTGAGGTCATTGAGTCCAGATCTGATCAGCTGAGCATCAAGCACATGACTTTATCAGCACATGGAAGACTAAAATATGACATTTTCAGGTCTGCAAGGGTGATCCAAGATAACTGGATGTGGGTGTATATTGAATTAGTTGAACAAAGATATGCTCTCTTTGAAATGCTGAAGCATTTTCTTAAATGTGTCCAAGTTGTAGTGCTATTAACCTTCAAATGGCCATACCCACCAGTGAAAATGAGACACTTTTATTATATATATCTGTATATCACTGGCTATAAAATCCAAAATACTTGTTAGATTAGCTTCTTATAACAATTGGTATGTGTGTCATTGACATGCTCATGTAATGGGTAATTTGCATTATCATGTGACAATTACCACCTTGAAATTTTTTGAAAATACCTTGAAAAATTGGCATTTTTTATGAAAAATCATACCATTTTTTTGGCCGATGGAAGTGAAAGAAGACATCAGCAGCAAGAATAGCCACACCATGCATGGGAGATTCATTGGACTGAAAGACCAGGCTGTGAAAAATGCATTAAAATACTTTAAAGTGACTCCCAGGAATCAAAAATGCCAAAAAGTTCATTTTTCCCTTTAGGTTACACTGGTGTAAATGTTTTCCATAGGCCTCAGTGCTAACGTTTTAGCGTATGCTGTTGGCTATATGAACCATGGGTCCAATTTTTTTTTTTAATCTGAAAAATTGACATTTCGGGAAACTTTTTACACAAAAAAATCATATCTGTCTAGCAGGGAATTCGCCTTTAAATCTTGTGTTTTCGTAACTAGTGTCAGATCCGCATAAAAAAATACTGTCATATTTTAGACCACACCAACAAATTCAAACTTCACTACAAAGGGTTAATTCCTGTGCCAATGGCTATCTTACCTATGGGAAATCATAGGGAAGAGGTGTGATGATTTTTTTATGCAAAAAGCACACAAGGCTATTGACCAATCAGGGCCCAGTGTCTATTTTATTCTCTCCTATATATTCCTCCCGCATCCGCTAGAGGTCTCTCCGAACCTTATTTACACCAGTGTAACCTAAAGCGATAGCCCGCTTTTTCGCGGAATAATTGTAACACCCTACATTTTTTCAGAATTGCCCATGAATGAAAAAAATGTGTTCAAAAATAATATCACTTCTGTGGTTCTTTATTTATCACACACAATTTAACCCCACTCTCTGTAACACATTATTCATCAAAAAAGCACATTTTTCCACCACAAGTCATATTCAGGCCCCATTTTCACACAGTTTTTGGGGTCTGGTGTTGCAAACTTGGATCAGCTATGGAAGACTGTACAAGATCCTTTCCATGAGAGAACTTCTGGTGATGTGAGGTCATTGAGTCCAGATCTGATCAGCTGAGCATCAAGCACATGACTTTATCAGCACATGGAAGACTAAAATATGACATTTTCAGGTCTGCAAGGGTGATCCAAGATAACTGGATGTGGGTGTATATTGAATTAGTTGAACAAAGATATGCTCTCTTTGAAATGCTGAAGCATTTTCTTAAATGTGTCCAAGTTGTAGTGCTATTAACCTTCAAATGGCCATACCCACCAGTGAAAATGAGACACTTTTATTATATATATCTGTATATCACTGGCTATAAAATCCAAAATACTTGTTAGATTAGCTTCTTATAACAATTGGTATGTGTGTCATTGACATGCTCATGTAATGGGTAATTTGCATTATCATGTGACAATTACCACCTTGAAATTTTTTGAAAATACCTTGAAAAATTGGCATTTTTTATGAAAAATCATACCATTTTTTTGGCCGATGGAAGTGAAAGAAGACATCAGCAGCAAGAATAGCCACACCATGCATGGGAGATTCATTGGACTGAAAGACCAGGCTGTGAAAAATGCATTAAAATACTTTAAAGTGACTCCCAGGAATCAAAAATGCCAAAAAGTTCATTTTTCCCTTTAGGTTACACTGGTGTAAATGTTTTCCATAGGCCTCAGTGCTAACGTTTTAGCGTATGCTGTTGGCTATATGAACCATGGGTCCAATTTTTTTTTTTAATCTGAAAAATTGACATTTCGGGAAACTTTTTACACAAAAAAATCATATCTGTCTAGCAGGGAATTCGCCTTTAAATCTTGTGTTTTCGTAACTAGTGTCAGATCCGCATAAAAAAATACTGTCATATTTTAGACCACACCAACAAATTCAAACTTCACTACAAAGGGTTAATTCCTGTGCCAATGGCTATCTTACCTATGGGAAATCATAGGGAAGAGGTGTGATGATTTTTTTATGCAAAAAGCACACAAGGCTATTGACCAATCAGGGCCCAGTGTCTATTTTATTCTCTCCTATATATTCCTCCCGCATCCGCTAGAGGTCTCTCCGAACCTTATTTACACCAGTGTAACCTAAAGCGATAGCCCGCTTTTTCGCGGAATAATTGTAACACCCTACATTTTTTCAGAATTGCCCATGAATGAAAAAAATGTGTTCAAAAATAATATCACTTCTGTGGTTCTTTATTTATCACACACAATTTAACCCCACTCTCTGTAACACATTATTCATCAAAAAAGCACATTTTTCCACCACAAGTCATATTCAGGCCCCATTTTCACACAGTTTTTGGGGTCTGGTGTTGCAAACTTGGATCAGCTATGGAAGACTGTACAAGATCCTTTCCATGAGAGAACTTCTGGTGATGTGAGGTCATTGAGTCCAGATCTGATCAGCTGAGCATCAAGCACATGACTTTATCAGCACATGGAAGACTAAAATATGACATTTTCAGGTCTGCAAGGGTGATCCAAGATAACTGGATGTGGGTGTATATTGAATTAGTTGAACAAAGATATGCTCTCTTTGAAATGCTGAAGCATTTTCTTAAATGTGTCCAAGTTGTAGTGCTATTAACCTTCAAATGGCCATACCCACCAGTGAAAATGAGACACTTTTATTATATATATCTGTATATCACTGGCTATAAAATCCAAAATACTTGTTAGATTAGCTTCTTATAACAATTGGTATGTGTGTCATTGACATGCTCATGTAATGGGTAATTTGCATTATCATGTGACAATTACCACCTTGAAATTTTTTGAAAATACCTTGAAAAATTGGCATTTTTTATGAAAAATCATACCATTTTTTTGGCCGATGGAAGTGAAAGAAGACATCAGCAGCAAGAATAGCCACACCATGCATGGGAGATTCATTGGACTGAAAGACCAGGCTGTGAAAAATGCATTAAAATACTTTAAAGTGACTCCCAGGAATCAAAAATGCCAAAAAGTTCATTTTTCCCTTTAGGTTACACTGGTGTAAATGTTTTCCATAGGCCTCAGTGCTAACGTTTTAGCGTATGCTGTTGGCTATATGAACCATGGGTCCAATTTTTTTTTTTAATCTGAAAAATTGACATTTCGGGAAACTTTTTACACAAAAAAATCATATCTGTCTAGCAGGGAATTCGCCTTTAAATCTTGTGTTTTCGTAACTAGTGTCAGATCCGCATAAAAAAATACTGTCATATTTTAGACCACACCAACAAATTCAAACTTCACTACAAAGGGTTAATTCCTGTGCCAATGGCTATCTTACCTATGGGAAATCATAGGGAAGAGGTGTGATGATTTTTTTATGCAAAAAGCACACAAGGCTATTGACCAATCAGGGCCCAGTGTCTATTTTATTCTCTCCTATATATTCCTCCCGCATCCGCTAGAGGTCTCTCCGAACCTTATTTACACCAGTGTAACCTAAAGCGATAGCCCGCTTTTTCGCGGAATAATTGTAACACCCTACATTTTTTCAGAATTGCCCATGAATGAAAAAAATGTGTTCAAAAATAATATCACTTCTGTGGTTCTTTATTTATCACACACAATTTAACCCCACTCTCTGTAACACATTATTCATCAAAAAAGCACATTTTTCCACCACAAGTCATATTCAGGCCCCATTTTCACACAGTTTTTGGGGTCTGGTGTTGCAAACTTGGATCAGCTATGGAAGACTGTACAAGATCCTTTCCATGAGAGAACTTCTGGTGATGTGAGGTCATTGAGTCCAGATCTGATCAGCTGAGCATCAAGCACATGACTTTATCAGCACATGGAAGACTAAAATATGACATTTTCAGGTCTGCAAGGGTGATCCAAGATAACTGGATGTGGGTGTATATTGAATTAGTTGAACAAAGATATGCTCTCTTTGAAATGCTGAAGCATTTTCTTAAATGTGTCCAAGTTGTAGTGCTATTAACCTTCAAATGGCCATACCCACCAGTGAAAATGAGACACTTTTATTATATATATCTGTATATCACTGGCTATAAAATCCAAAATACTTGTTAGATTAGCTTCTTATAACAATTGGTATGTGTGTCATTGACATGCTCATGTAATGGGTAATTTGCATTATCATGTGACAATTACCACCTTGAAATTTTTTGAAAATACCTTGAAAAATTGGCATTTTTTATGAAAAATCATACCATTTTTTTGGCCGATGGAAGTGAAAGAAGACATCAGCAGCAAGAATAGCCACACCATGCATGGGAGATTCATTGGACTGAAAGACCAGGCTGTGAAAAATGCATTAAAATACTTTAAAGTGACTCCCAGGAATCAAAAATGCCAAAAAGTTCATTTTTCCCTTTAGGTTACACTGGTGTAAATGTTTTCCATAGGCCTCAGTGCTAACGTTTTAGCGTATGCTGTTGGCTATATGAACCATGGGTCCAATTTTTTTTTTTAATCTGAAAAATTGACATTTCGGGAAACTTTTTACACAAAAAAATCATATCTGTCTAGCAGGGAATTCGCCTTTAAATCTTGTGTTTTCGTAACTAGTGTCAGATCCGCATAAAAAAATACTGTCATATTTTAGACCACACCAACAAATTCAAACTTCACTACAAAGGGTTAATTCCTGTGCCAATGGCTATCTTACCTATGGGAAATCATAGGGAAGAGGTGTGATGATTTTTTTATGCAAAAAGCACACAAGGCTATTGACCAATCAGGGCCCAGTGTCTATTTTATTCTCTCCTATATATTCCTCCCGCATCCGCTAGAGGTCTCTCCGAACCTTATTTACACCAGTGTAACCTAAAGCGATAGCCCGCTTTTTCGCGGAATAATTGTAACACCCTACATTTTTTCAGAATTGCCCATGAATGAAAAAAATGTGTTCAAAAATAATATCACTTCTGTGGTTCTTTATTTATCACACACAATTTAACCCCACTCTCTGTAACACATTATTCATCAAAAAAGCACATTTTTCCACCACAAGTCATATTCAGGCCCCATTTTCACACAGTTTTTGGGGTCTGGTGTTGCAAACTTGGATCAGCTATGGAAGACTGTACAAGATCCTTTCCATGAGAGAACTTCTGGTGATGTGAGGTCATTGAGTCCAGATCTGATCAGCTGAGCATCAAGCACATGACTTTATCAGCACATGGAAGACTAAAATATGACATTTTCAGGTCTGCAAGGGTGATCCAAGATAACTGGATGTGGGTGTATATTGAATTAGTTGAACAAAGATATGCTCTCTTTGAAATGCTGAAGCATTTTCTTAAATGTGTCCAAGTTGTAGTGCTATTAACCTTCAAATGGCCATACCCACCAGTGAAAATGAGACACTTTTATTATATATATCTGTATATCACTGGCTATAAAATCCAAAATACTTGTTAGATTAGCTTCTTATAACAATTGGTATGTGTGTCATTGACATGCTCATGTAATGGGTAATTTGCATTATCATGTGACAATTACCACCTTGAAATTTTTTGAAAATACCTTGAAAAATTGGCATTTTTTATGAAAAATCATACCATTTTTTTGGCCGATGGAAGTGAAAGAAGACATCAGCAGCAAGAATAGCCACACCATGCATGGGAGATTCATTGGACTGAAAGACCAGGCTGTGAAAAATGCATTAAAATACTTTAAAGTGACTCCCAGGAATCAAAAATGCCAAAAAGTTCATTTTTCCCTTTAGGTTACACTGGTGTAAATGTTTTCCATAGGCCTCAGTGCTAACGTTTTAGCGTATGCTGTTGGCTATATGAACCATGGGTCCAATTTTTTTTTTTAATCTGAAAAATTGACATTTCGGGAAACTTTTTACACAAAAAAATCATATCTGTCTAGCAGGGAATTCGCCTTTAAATCTTGTGTTTTCGTAACTAGTGTCAGATCCGCATAAAAAAATACTGTCATATTTTAGACCACACCAACAAATTCAAACTTCACTACAAAGGGTTAATTCCTGTGCCAATGGCTATCTTACCTATGGGAAATCATAGGGAAGAGGTGTGATGATTTTTTTATGCAAAAAGCACACAAGGCTATTGACCAATCAGGGCCCAGTGTCTATTTTATTCTCTCCTATATATTCCTCCCGCATCCGCTAGAGGTCTCTCCGAACCTTATTTACACCAGTGTAACCTAAAGCGATAGCCCGCTTTTTCGCGGAATAATTGTAACACCCTACATTTTTTCAGAATTGCCCATGAATGAAAAAAATGTGTTCAAAAATAATATCACTTCTGTGGTTCTTTATTTATCACACACAATTTAACCCCACTCTCTGTAACACATTATTCATCAAAAAAGCACATTTTTCCACCACAAGTCATATTCAGGCCCCATTTTCACACAGTTTTTGGGGTCTGGTGTTGCAAACTTGGATCAGCTATGGAAGACTGTACAAGATCCTTTCCATGAGAGAACTTCTGGTGATGTGAGGTCATTGAGTCCAGATCTGATCAGCTGAGCATCAAGCACATGACTTTATCAGCACATGGAAGACTAAAATATGACATTTTCAGGTCTGCAAGGGTGATCCAAGATAACTGGATGTGGGTGTATATTGAATTAGTTGAACAAAGATATGCTCTCTTTGAAATGCTGAAGCATTTTCTTAAATGTGTCCAAGTTGTAGTGCTATTAACCTTCAAATGGCCATACCCACCAGTGAAAATGAGACACTTTTATTATATATATCTGTATATCACTGGCTATAAAATCCAAAATACTTGTTAGATTAGCTTCTTATAACAATTGGTATGTGTGTCATTGACATGCTCATGTAATGGGTAATTTGCATTATCATGTGACAATTACCACCTTGAAATTTTTTGAAAATACCTTGAAAAATTGGCATTTTTTATGAAAAATCATACCATTTTTTTGGCCGATGGAAGTGAAAGAAGACATCAGCAGCAAGAATAGCCACACCATGCATGGGAGATTCATTGGACTGAAAGACCAGGCTGTGAAAAATGCATTAAAATACTTTAAAGTGACTCCCAGGAATCAAAAATGCCAAAAAGTTCATTTTTCCCTTTAGGTTACACTGGTGTAAATGTTTTCCATAGGCCTCAGTGCTAACGTTTTAGCGTATGCTGTTGGCTATATGAACCATGGGTCCAATTTTTTTTTTTAATCTGAAAAATTGACATTTCGGGAAACTTTTTACACAAAAAAATCATATCTGTCTAGCAGGGAATTCGCCTTTAAATCTTGTGTTTTCGTAACTAGTGTCAGATCCGCATAAAAAAATACTGTCATATTTTAGACCACACCAACAAATTCAAACTTCACTACAAAGGGTTAATTCCTGTGCCAATGGCTATCTTACCTATGGGAAATCATAGGGAAGAGGTGTGATGATTTTTTTATGCAAAAAGCACACAAGGCTATTGACCAATCAGGGCCCAGTGTCTATTTTATTCTCTCCTATATATTCCTCCCGCATCCGCTAGAGGTCTCTCCGAACCTTATTTACACCAGTGTAACCTCTAAATGTTTCTGACGGCCGTTGTTGGGATGTCTGTTTTCACCTTGTCACCAATAAAGCCAGCGGCTATCTGCTACGCATGTGTTGTATTTGTACTTAGTCTAGAGCAGACGGTAGGCGTATATATATATTGTGTTCTGTATCAAAATATTGGTAAATGTAAATTAGAATATTTATGCCGTTATTATGTTCAGCTGTGATTTGGTTTTGTTTTGATTAACATCTATCAGTTAAAGGGAGTAAATGCCTCGAAGTTGGTTGTTAAAGTGATTTGAAACACTCCGGTAGGGTGATTAAATAGAAATGGAGAATAATCTTGTTCAAAGTAGTTATTTTTACAAATAGTATATCCAAATTGACAACACACACCGTCATTCTTATATATGAATTAAATGCAGTGACTCTCGATGGCGAAATCGTTTTCGTTAGTTTATCGCCTATAGATGGGTCCCGAATCGAGTATAGTAAATATTTACAATTGAGCGTAGTTCTGACGATGTTTTCTATGGAGTGGTACGAACAATTTGCTTCAAATGTTCGGCGATGTTAGTAGAACGTTACATTCCTCCAGTTGTCATAGCGCCTCAATACTAACTTATTGGTTTCACGCACCGAACAAGTACATAATATGTCTTTAAAATTAATCATTTAAACAGTTGATATATATGGTCATCAAAACCTCCTGTTAATGGGCTCACGTGTCCTATCTAATTAGTTATGTTCTAGTATAGAAAACATACAGATGGTAGTCTAATGGCGTCAGGGCATTTTTAGCTCAACTTACTTTGTAAGTTTGAGCTATTGCCGTGGGTTGGCGTCCGTGTGTCTGTGTGTCCGTCAACAATTTCCTTTGGCGCGGGCTACAGGTCGTACCTTTGGTATGATCTTTATGAAATTTGTCATGAATGTTGACATTGACATTTAGATGGGAACGAGTCATTTTGGGGTCGTTTGGCCAAAAAACATCGCCGCCAGCAGCCATCTTGGATTTTACTCTTTGCATGACTAAATCCATTGGCGCGGGCTACAGGTCGTAGCTTTGGTCGCATCTTCATGAAATTTGTCATGGATGTTAACAATGACATGTAGATGGGAACGAGTCATTTTGGCGTCGTTCGGCCAAAAAACATGACCGCCAGCAGCCATCTTGAATTTTACTCTTTGCATGACTAAATCCTTTGGCACAGGCTACATGTCGTACCTTTGGTCAGATCATTATGAGATTTGTCATGGCTGTTATTTTGGAACCATTTGGCCAAAAAACATGGCCGGTGGTGGCCATCTTGGATTTCAAAATTAAATCCATTGGCGCGGGCTACAGGTCGTACTATTCGTCTGATCATCATGAAATTTGTCATGAATGGTAATATTGATATGTCGATGGGAACGAGTCATTTTGGGGTCATTCGGCCAAAAAACATGGCCGTCAGCAGCCATCTTAGATTTTACTCTTTGCATGACTAAATCCTTTGGCACAGCTAGGTTAAACATTTCAATTTCCTATTCCTCCATTTACTGTCAACCATTAAATTATTCCCCTACCTAAGTTGAGCTACAGTGTCATTGACACTTTCATTTAACATGTTTTACTATCCAGCAATATTTTAAATCATTTCATGACTCTCTACTCTGGCAACGCCCGTTCAAAACCTGGGAACTTGTTGGTCTTGTGACCTGTTCTGATGGGAATCTATTTCACTGCTTTCCAAAGTCACCTAAAATAACGCAATCTCGAGCTGCATGGGACCGTCACCAACTGTGGAATACATTGTTCTGGAACGGGTGTTAACCCTTTACCCAACAGAACGACCCTGTGCCAATGCATTCTCTTATATATGCGATTCGACCATAGGTCGCCTCGCATATATAAGAGAATGCATTGGCTTAACACATTAAAAATTATAAAATTGTTAAAGAATGTAAGAAAAAATGGCCAATGCATTCTCTTATATATGCTAGGCGACTTATGGTCGACTCGCATATATAAGAGAATGCATTGGCACAGGGCATAACTGTAACTATCACAATGTGGTCAAGGAGCCGGTTCCAATGATATCCATATGTGTATGGTTCTATTGAGACAGACCGAAGATATTTTAGGCTGTTGAAGCTTTATTTGGCCGGTTTTGGCCGGTTTGTTGGGTAAAGGGTTAAAAAGAAATATTACTATAGTATCAGCATTGTTTTCTCTTCCCTGTCAGAACATCAAAATGTCCCAGGTTTTGAACTGATGGAGTATGATCTCTAAGGGCGTAACCAGGCTATATGTTCATGACATGATCTAAAAGAGTTCAGCTTAGCTAATGGGATTCACGGTTCTCTCTTCAAATTTGTAATTTTATACTATCCCCAAGTTTCGCTGTAAGCCCCCTATATTTGTATTACCTACCTATCTTCCATTCTTCAGGACCAAACAATTCTGTGGTGTTGAATGCCATCTTCTCGATGAATGTTTCCATTGTCCCTGTAATATGGAACATATTGTGTGATGCTGCCACGAGAAGAAACTACATCTTCATTATGTTACCCCCAGTCCGAACCATACAGCGACATGGCGACAGGGGTGACCTCACTCAACAAAGAGACTTTCCGGCGATCTTTATAGATCCTCATTTTGTTTACCGAACTAAAGATGGTGGTATCTCTCGCCTGAATCCATTGTAGCAACAAAATCTAACTGGTTTGTTCCTAATAAACCCATGGAACTGGAACTGGAACTGGGACCGAAACTGTCATTAGTTTAGAAAATCTGAACAGTTCAAACATTCATATGGAGAGATAATACATTTTCGATCTTATAACTCGTCTGGATTGACTCACAACCACACCAATACTTGTTTTTGATATGCCCTAAGTACTGGATTCTATAAAGTTTTATATATGATTATAGTCTGTACGTGTGCGTGGATATGAATACAAGCATCTATTCTATTATTTATACTGATACCTGTTTTAGGGGGTAGCAGGAAGACAGCCCGAAAGGGCGAGGCTACCCCCGACAATACACTGCTTTACCTTATTATGTATTTCTGCCATTGTATAATTCATGTATATTGTAAATAAATTATCCTTTGTAATGCTGTCACGAGAAGAAATGACATCTCCATATGCATGAGATAATAAACCCTTTTTTTTTTACAAGGATAGCAGGATAGTGGAAATATTTTCATTTTTCTTGTTGGAGTTATTCTCTAGTAAGCATTTGAACTTTGTGGCAAAAAACATGTTGGATTTTTAAACGACTTCCCAATGTTTGTTTCTAGTTGGTAAGCACTTGTAACTTTGTGACAAAAATTACGACGGATGTTTTAAACGACTATGGTTGGAATTATTCTCCAGTAAGCAAATGTAACTTTGTTACAAAAAGACGTCAGATTTTTTAAACGACTTCCAAATGTAACTCCAAATGCCAATGCATTTGTAAACGGGTTACTGGTTGGAGCTAACATACGAACAAAAGTTGTGAAAACTTTGTAACCCGAGTAAACGTTGCGTTGATATGTAAACAAAAATCATGACATATTTGTAATCCAGTAACCGGTTACAAGTGCGTCGTATTTTGTTCAGCACCATTATCTGCCATATGCCCATATATGAACGAAGATCTTTGTCTCATTCGGTAAAGGCCACACGAATTGAAGAGTATCACCCATTCATTATATATGAACGAAGATCTTTGTCTCATTCGGTAAAGGCCACACGAATTGAAGAGTATCACCCATTCATTATATATGAACGAAGATCTTTGTCTCATTCGGTAAAGGCCACACGAATTGAAGAGTATCACCCATTCATTATATATGAACGAAGATCTTTGTCTCATTCGGTAAAGGCCACACGAATTGAAGAGTATCACCCATTCATAATGGCCGAGGCGCTCAGAAACTCAATTTCAAACTATTAATTTGAAGGAAAAAATCATTATCCCTTATAACCAATGTATGCAATAGCACTATAATAACAACTATTTACCCTTACAATATGAGAGATACCGGTATGTTCGAATTATGAAAAAAAGTGGTTTAAAAAACAACAACCGTTTTTTCATGTAGGTCGATAGACAGTTTGACGGGAAATATTAAAAAAAAACACACTTCGTTATCTAGACTATTATCTCAACTAGGGTATATGCTAAGTCTACCATCTGAAATCATGACTGTTTGCGAGAAAATAAATAAAACATTTTTTATTGCATATTTTAGCTTCAGCCATTTTCAGAACTACTAAGGAAAAATCACCATAAAACTACATAATGTCTGAAAAGACGAATCAGTATTGAGTATTTATGTCTGCCAGATTATTGAAAACGTGGTTGAATAATATTGATGTTTTTTCGGTTGTTTTTGTCCTTTTGAAAATAGTCCTGCAAATAACTGCCAAAAAACTAAAATATGCAATGAGAAATGTTTTATTTATTTTCTCGCAAAAGACATTATTTCAGATGGTAGACTGAGCGCATACCCTAGTTGTGTTCATAGTCTAGATAATGCAGTGTGTTTTTTGTTTTATAATATTTCCTGTCAATTTATTGTCTATCGACCTACATAAAAGAATGGTTGTTTTTATTTTTTAAAACCTCTTTATTTCATAATTCGAACACATCTCTCATAGTGTGATGATAAACACGTGTTGCTATATAGTACTATAGCATATATTGGTAATAAAGGATAATTATTTTTCCCTTTAAAGGGGTACTGTACACAGAGATAGGCAATTTTTTATTTACTCCCATTGACATAACTTTCAAGTTAGATTGTGTTCGTGTTATATGAGTTTCGTATAAACCTAATTTAGCGACGAAAATATTGATCTTGGAAATAAAAATATTACGATTTCAAACTACGCGCCATGTTTTTGACCTTCACCGGAGAAGACACAGGTTGCAGGATGAACCGGAAGTTCAATTGATGCCTGCAATCTCTTCCATCGAACAATCTCACCCCCTATAAAAAATACTTGACGCTTTATGAATCTTGTTTCTTCTCTTTTTTTTCCAAATTGGTTATAGCGGGACTTCCTTTTGCATGTAACATGTTTTGTTCGCAACTCAATAATGTTCGTCTTAAACGGCCGTCGATTAAAGACACCCAACATGTGAGATTTCAAGAACGGTAACTCGTAATGGCATAATTCGCCATTTTATGACTCCAGCCATAAATTCATTTATATTAAATAATTAAATTTTACTTTTATGATAGCCTGTTAACCGGAACGTTTTCAGTAGACATCGTCGACTCAAATACGTTATTTTAAAATATAATATTGATATTAGATCGCAATTGTTACCGGGAATTTATTGAAATTGGCGTACAGTACCCCTTTAAATTGATTGTTTGAAATTGAGATTTTTTTTTTGTGTGGAAAATTCAATGGTGGTTCAATGGTGGTTCAATGGTGATACCAAATCAGATCTAGGTCATCTCTGTCTTATACAATCAATCAGTTTATTTCTCATAAACATATACATAACATAGCTATGGATATAATAATAGTTCAATATATACAATATGTTCATAGGCATATGTGAACTTCCGGATGACAAATCTTGGATTACATGGATTTTATTACATAAAATCTGCATGGATACATAATACGTCAATTTGTCTTGCCGCATTATAAATCTCGGCTTAGATATGCATGGTGGCTTAGTTCTTGATCGCTATACTTGAGCCACAATCATACGGGTCCACATGTGCTGCATACATACTAGTATGGTCGATAAACTAAAATTTTAGGGTCAACCTAGAATAAATTTGGACTAAGTTGGTTTCTATTCCATTTTGAAGAGGAATGTATCCTCTATTATATATCCAAAATCGGCTAAAATCCGCTTTGAGCATTTTCTGTAATCCAAGATGGCGTCCATGATGGCAGTTGGTATCGAAAAATTCTGAATTTCGGTGGTACGGGCGCCAACTAATACCAAATTAGTAATAAAATAAAATACACACAAATAATGCTTAGTCGTAAGCCATATCGGTAGAATGCCTGTCCCAATATGGCCGCCAAAATGGACAAAATCATGTGAAATTTACAATCTGTGGAAAATTGCATAGCTAGTCATACAAGAACGAACAAGCCCTCGAATTATACGAGGAAGAATGATTTCAGAGTATACGGGGAGCTTTTAATAATAGATGTAAGAATTCTCTCTAATGTATCTCGCGAGGGAGCAAACGAAAGCCAGGTCTCATACAACAATTAAATATGGACTTTTTGGGCGCCAAGAAACAGAAGAATAACGCTGTTTTATCTGTACTGTTTATCTTGAATCGCGTAATATATGTGTAATTAAACAGTTAAATGTGATATAATAGGGATGTATTGACTATGTGACCTTTTCTAGAAGCAGAAATGTATGTAATGAAAACAGTCTCACGAATGTGACCGACAATCATTTATTTTTAAATCTACAACGCCAAATATGTCAAAATTCACTACAATAGAACAGTATGAGAGCTATTCATATGGTACTAGGCAAAATGTGTAGATCCTATTGTCCGTGTCTTAAAATAGTAGTCATAGTTGCCTCCGGTCATGTGATTAAACACGAATATTTCGCTTTTATCACACAAATACATGGTGGTATACCATGAACGCAATTTATCAAAATACAAGGAGTACAATAAACTATCTTCAATAAATTCTCAACATAACCAAATTTGCCTACATACTCTGTGGCAGATACTGTATTTATACCTGGAAATTATATGTGCTTAAATGCACTAAGGCCCTTAGTGCATTTAAGCACATATAATCTACAGCGATCGTAGACAATGATGTAAGTTCAGAATTCCAATTTGTGGGTTTAGTATTAATAGTATATGAGGATTTATTTGTTAAAACTTTCATGGCGATTACTGCCCTTATACTCTTGTTATGATTGTTGTAATAATACTAATATTATGCAATCACGCCTCGACCCTGGTTTGTTCATTCAAAGCAAAAAATTCACAATACAGAACAAAATACTACATACCACTATGCGCCATGAAAGTTTTAACATATAAATCTGCATATATCTTTAATACTATACCCACAGATCGGACTACTGAACTTGCATGTCTTGTCTACGAACTGTGTGTGTAAGAACATACACAAAATGTGTAAGGGATATGTGTTGATTTTATACACACAGTTGTGTATAAATGTGTAAACATTTACCCATTTATGTGTAAAAATTGTTACACAATTTGTGTACGAATATGAAACTACACATATACTACACAAATATGTTTAAGATCAGAATTGAATAATGATTGTGTAGCAGGGCTACACATTTTGTGTAGAAAACCTACACATTAGTCATAAGAGTGTACCTTCGTTTTACAGTATGCGCAACGGGAGCGAGATCTCACAATAGATCGCGAACTCTTTTGTTCTGGATTAACGTACTTGCTCGGATTGTCCGAAATTTGCGCTACGAAAATCATCTGTTTTTCTGAACTGTTATGATTACTTTGTATTTCTTGTTAATTGTTGCACGTCATTGATAAAATAAATATATACATATAATAGGTAATTTGCTTGTTTGTTTGTTTTTAAATACCAAATTCAAAAGTGGCACCAAAAAATACTGGTCGGAAAAAAGTGGCAACAGAAAGTAGAAAGTGGCTCTATAATAATAATGCAAATGGCAACAGTGTTGGCACCTTGGAATTTTGGGCCAGCGCGAACCCTGACTAAGGCCACATATACCCGAAATGTACTACCTTTTTCTGCAATCGCATCGCCGCGTTTACCCATTCCCCCTAATGTAACACATATCTGCTGCATACAAAACCATAAATAGCAACATTGAGTGAATGGCAAACGCAGAACTAATAACTTTAAACGCTGATGACCTGATATATAGCGCAAGTAGGTGGGTGGGAATGGTAATATAATTTCAAACAACAAGATACTGAAAACTAATATTGTGCATTGCGTGAATTGTACATATTCCCGTTGTAAAGTGCCGATTGAAGTCATTTGAACAAAATTGTCTACTAAGAAACCGGTTTGGAAGCAGTGTGAAAATTAGTATTAAATGAAATGTACGATGTACGATGTACGATGTACAGTCTCTTCGGTCTAGTGAGATATAGGGTACTTTTATGTTGAAGAGATGAGTTTTCTTTACAGTATAATCAGCATGTATGGTTTATTATCACGGAGAGTGTTGAAAAATCCGGAAATATAACTAGTATTTACACAGCAAGGGTGTGGACTTCAGTTTCTGCGTTACATTCAATAATTAATTATCATTCCAAATGAAACTACCTCGCACTGTGTGATGAAATATTACTTCGTGTGTTGCATGCCCGAAATAACTGTTTTTGGCCCGACTGTTTGGATGCATTCTAAGCAGAAAACCCGAACATAAATCATTGGGTTAACTGTGTTGCAGTGATCGATAAATCATTCAGTTAGATCTGTTTTAATTATATGTGTACCTTCTCATATATATTTTGAAGACCTCTGTCTGTCTGTCTGTCTGTTTGTTTCTCTGTCTGTCTGTCATTAATACAAATCTACGATTCTCGACCGATCGGGACGAAATTTGGTACGTGTGTGTAGTTTGACCAGGCGGTCGTCGTTGTTGTATTGGCGAGCCCGTGCGACGCCCGTGCAGCGCATGCGCAGACGAGATCTCGGAAACGGGTGGAGCTATCGACTTGAAATTTGCTATGTGAATGTATCTTGCATCGGATACGAATTTTATCGGGTCGCCGAGCCCGTGCGACGCCAGCTTCGCGCATGCGCAGACGAGATCTCGGAAACGAGTGGAGCTATCGACTTGAAATTTGGTATGTGAATGTATCTTGCCCCGGATACGAATTTGATCGGGTCGCCGAGCCCGTGCGACACCAGCTTCGCGCATGCGCAGACGATATCTCGGAAACGGGTGGAGCTATCGACTTGAAATTTGCTATGTGAATGTATCTTGCCCCGATACGAATTTGATCGGGTCGCCGAGCCCGTGCGACGCCAGCTTCGCGCATGCGCATACCAGATATCGGAAACGGGTGGGGCTATCGACTTGAAATTTGGTTTTTGAATAGCCCGGACAACGTCGGGCTCATCGGCTAGTTAAAGATATATAACAACATACTTGTAAATTACCAATGTGTATTTTCGCTTATAGGTGGTTATCCAATATGTTGCTTTCGTCGTAGCATGGATTGGAGTTGCGGCAATTTTGGCAGCCATTTCATCGCCGCGAATGCATTATTTTCTGTCCTTGTCACTCTATTCGCCCTCTATACTCTAATTTCACACAAACTGGTATATATCGGATGGAGGATTAATGCGTTCTGGTGTCGCCGATGAAGGATATTGTAGAAAAACGTACTTCACAAGGTCGAAAATGGGCATTTTTTAAAATCTCTGTTAAAAAATTTGCTCAAAGCCGATTTTAGCCGATTTTGGATATGTTGTAGTGGATATATTCCTCTTCAAATTGGAATAAAAACCACCTTAGTCAAAATTTATTCTAGGTCAAACCTTTTATCGACCAGAATATACAGATATATATTATACCGACGTATATGTGGTACGTTCATTCGCCGGCAAATTATCCAACCTATTCGTCGTAGAGGCATGTGGTCTGCTAAGATATAAACGACAACCTACGTATAAAATGAACACACCTCACTGTTTACCCGACATCAGCCTTCAATGGAAAGAATCAACCATACAATAACTCGAGACATCGCCCCAATAAGCGAGAAACAGTCGAATATACGTGTTCTGCATGCCATTCTAGCAATTTATAAAATTCGACATATCTAGCTGCCTATCTATATTGTACTGACACTTTCGGCTCACAATTTGTAATCAGGATGTTTGAGTATTAAAGGCACGTGCGGCCTTAATTGTCGAAAATATAAATTTTTGTTCCAAACACGCGTAAACAGAAAAACATTAAAACGCATACAGTTCCGTTCATATATACCATGACCATCGCGTAAACAGCATGTTATCATAAAGACCTACTATATTTTACCTAAGCAAGAGCCTGGTTGTGTTACAGAAGACAGCACAATGCTACTGGCTAATCACACACAAATGGCATAAACGCTCTTTATTAGTTCCATATCAGGTATTCACCAACAAAGAACGCTCTTTATGTTTACCATCATAATATAAACAAACACCAGAAAAGTAACTTTTTATCTTTTGTTTACATAACAATGGTCAAACAAATGACCATAACATACTGTTTATGCGATATTTCTTATTTGTATACGGACAAAGTCTATCTACATTTTGATGTTCTTTCTGTTTGTGGCGGTTTTTGACGGGTGGATATATTTTCACAGGATACCCACCGCCAAGGCCAACAGTGTCTTTAAAAGAAGACCAAATGGGGAAAAATAGTTAACCACTTTATACACGTGTATGACGTCGATTCAGTTCTTTTTCGCAACTGGTATAAACAATTGGACAATGTGAGTAATATGCGAGGATACCTGACGTTGTTTCATGTGTTTTCATGTGTGTCAATATAGATCTGGAAAATGGAAATACATTAAAAGTTATTGCCGTGTGCGGTTCTCACTATTATTTAAAATGTAAATCCTCACTCCTGTACCATGAGTCCCTTATAAAAAAAACCACTCTAGTAAAACATTGGTATTCTGTGGTATTCTACCAGGGTGATTTGAACCAGGTAATTTTACTATGATAAAATCCATACAGTGAATGGTCACCATAGTATACGCTCACATGTTGAGCCACCCATGTATTTTTACTCTTGTAAAATGTTCCCACCCATGTATTTCACCAAGGTATTTTGGTAGGTCTCATAATATACAGTAATGCTCTAATTAATCGACCCCTTAAACACAGCAGAATTATGGGTAACTTTTCAGGATTTAGTCGGAAATATGGCTTGTTGCCATTCATCGGAAAGCTCTCGGGGAGAGCTTTCCGATGAATAGCAACAAGCCATATTTCCGACTAAATCCTGAAAAATTACCTATAATTCTGCTGTGTTTAAGGAGTCGATTAATTAGAGCGTTACTGTAGGTCTCATAAAAACACCCCAGTCTAAACCGGGAGTAGGTTAACTTAATACGGATCCAAATAACCACCAAAAAATATATTTTTACTCACCTCACTCAACAACTGGTGCTTCAGAAATGAAGGAGGCGTGTGTGTTGTGTCGTGTTATACCGTATAGTATTTATCAACCAGTGTCGATTGGTGAAGCTTTATGTAAAAATAGATTTCGCCATTGAACAGCAGTTAATGCTGTGGAGCCTCAACACAGGTGGTGGTTTGGCTATAGGTACGGGTTCACATATCACCAAAGAGACATATGTGTGTTGTCTCGACCAGCTTATTCTAAAATAAATGAGACGATGCAACAGTTCTCACATATGACATTATAGTCCAAGCGATCAACGCAAGGAATGTGGAAAAGAGCGGAAATTGCGAGGTAGAGGGACTCTGGAATATACAAAAACAAAAACAAAATAAATGCGGACAATGTTCTAAGTATTGGAGAAGCCATTATTGAGAAAATGAAAGTGAAGAATCCCAAAGAATACGTCTTTAAGAAATTTGATCAAGCTATACAACTGAGTAACAAGGTCATGAAGGTAGGTGTCACTATTGGTGGAGATGTGGTAACAATAGATGCTCATCTGTTGTTTCAAAGATTGGTAGCGATTGAAATTGCCACACTCTCTGGGACTGATTTTTTAGATATATTTTCTTTTGAAATGTGTTCATACCCCCCCCCCCCCTTCTTTATTTGAATCTCCTGACTTTCTCAGAGAGGGTGATAAGCCACGTTTAGTCCAGGCTATGGATTCGCGTGTGAAACCAGATGTGACTGCCCGAGTGCTGTCGAACCAATAATTACAATAACTACAATATTTACAATACAGTTGCAATATGGTTAAATTGTCTAATTATATTGTTTTTGGTAAATTCCGACTGTAAAATATTTAAAACTGCACATAGTGTTTGGAATTTTGATTAAGCAAACATTAGATACTACTTATAATCAAATAATGTAGCTGAAAGTGAATTCTAAAATTACTTTATTACGTGCGCTCGCGCAACAGTATGGCGATCAGACAGATTCGTAGGTAGCTTGGTGTCACCCTACTCCGTTTCACTCCATGACGTCACCAAAAACGACGTAAAACCTCGTGGCGTTCTGACATGTTTACTGTGCCGCGTTTTTGCTATGTTTATCTTATTTGTTGTTTTCGATTATTTGTTTGTCGCCGATATCGCCATTTGTCCGGATTCCCTGTTTCTATATTTAAAACTGGCATGCTCGTAGTGAGTCTCGATTTCGATTTTTTCTCCCAGGTCAAAATACGTCAGAGTTATGACAAAAATAGATCGACCTACATTTTCTCCATCAGAACTCTACACCAAAGAGTCTATAGACTCCTTCGGGACCTACATAGACCTACATATGACATAGACTCCTTCGTGTTCAGTGTTCAGGCGGAATGGGTTGAAGAGTGGTGTGGTGGTCATCATAAACGATCACAATGTGTTCAGTGTTCAGGCGGAATGGGTTGAAGAGTGGTGTGGAAGTCATCATAAACGATCACAATGTGTTCAGGCGGAATGGGTTGAAGAGTGGTGTGGAGGTCATCATAAACGATCACAATGTGTTCAGTGTTCAGGCGGAATGGGTTGAAGAGTGGTGTGGAAGTCATCATAAACGATCACAATGTGTTCAGGCGGAATGGGTTGAAGAGTGGTGTGGAGGTCATCATAAACGATCACAATGTGTTCAGGCGGAATGGGTTAAATAGTGGTGTGGAAGTCATCATAAACGATCACAATGTGTTCAGTGTTCAGGCGGAATGAGTTGAAGAGTGGTGTGGAGGTCATCATAAACGATCACAATGTGTTCAGGCGGAATGGGTTGAAGAGTGGTGTGGAGGTCATCATAAACGATCACAATGTGTTCAGGCGGAATGGGTTGAAGAGTGGTGTGCAGGTCATCATAAACGATCACAATGTGTTCAGGCGGAATGGGTTGAAGAGTGGTGTGCAGGTCATCATAAACGATCACAATGTGTTCAGGCGGAATGGGTTGAAGAGTGGTGTGGAAGTCATCATAAACGATCACAATGTGTTCAGGCGGAATGGGTTAAAGAGTGGTGTGGAAGTCATCATAAACGATCACAATGTGTTCAGGCGCAGAGGGTTGAAGAGTGGTGTGGAGGTCATCATAAACGATCACAATGTGTTCAGTGTTCAGGCGGAATGGGTTGAAGAGTGGTGTGGAAGTCATCATAAACGATCACAATGTGTTCAGGCGGAATGGGTTGAAGAGTGGTGTGGAGGTCATCATAAACGATCACAATGTGTTCAGGCGGAATTGGTTAAAGAGTGGTGTGGAAGTCATCATAAACGATCACAATGTGTTCAGTGTTCAGGCGGAATGGGTTGAAGAGTGGTGTGGAGGTCATCATACACGATCACAATGTGTTCAGGCGGAATGGGTTGACGAGTGGTGTGGAGGTCATCATAAACGATCACAATGTGTTCAGGCGGAATGGGTTGAAGAGTGGTGTGGAGGTCATCATAAACGATCACAATGTGTTCAGGCGGAATGGGTCGAAGAGTGGTGTGGAAGTCATCATAAACGATCACAATGTGTTCAGGCGGAATGGGTTAAAGAGTGGTGTGGAAGTCATCATAAACGATCACAATGTGTTCAGGCGGAATGGGTTGAAGAGTGGTGTGGAGGTCATCATAAACGATCACAATGTGTTCAGTGTTCAGGCGGAATGGGTTGAAGAGTGGTGTGGAGGTCATCATAAACGATCACAATGTGTTCAGGCGGAATGGGTTAAAGAGTGGTGTGGAGGTCATCATAAACGATCATAATGTGTTCAGTGTTCAGGTGGAATGGGTTGAAGAGTGGTGTGGAGGTCATCATAAACGACCACAATGTGTTCAGTGTTCAGGCGGAACGGGTTGAAGAGTGGTGTGGAAGTCATCATAAACGATCACAATGTGTTCAGGCGGAATGGGTTGAAGAGTGGTGTGGAGGTCATCATAAACGATCACAATGTGTTCAGGCGGAATTGGTTAAAGAGTGGTGTGGAGGTCATCATAAACGATCACAATGTGTTCAGTGTTCAGGCGGAATGGGTTGAAGAGTGGTGTGGAGGTCATCATAAACGATCACAATGTGTTAAGTGTTCAGGCGGAATGGGTTGAAGAGTGGTGTGGAGGTCATCATAAACGATCACAATGTGTTCAGTGTTCAGGCGGAATGGGTTGAAGAGTGGTGTGGAAGTCATCATAAATGATCACAATGTGTTCAGGCGGAATGGGTTGAAGGGTGGTGTGGAAGTCATCATAAACGATCACAATGTGTTCAGACGGAATGGGTTGAAGAGTGGTGTGGAGGTCATCATAAACGATCACAATGTGTTCAGGCGGAATGGGTTGAAGAGTGGTGTGGAAGTCATCATAAACGATCACAATGTGTTCAGGCGGAATGGGTTAAAGAGTGGTGTGGAAGTCATCATAAACGATCACAATGTGTTCAGGCGGAATGGGTTGAAGAGTGGTGTGGAGGTCATCATAAACGATCACAATGTGTTCAGTGTTCAGGCGGAATGGGTTGAAGAGTGGTGTGGAAGTCATCATAAACGATCACAATGTGTTCAGGCGGAATGGGTTGAAGAGTGGTGTGGAGGTCATCATAAACGATCACAATGTGTTCAGGCGGAATGGGTTAAAGAGTGGTGTGGAAGTCATCATAAACGATCACAATGTGTTCAGTGTTCAGGCGGAATGGGTTGAAGAGTGGTGTGGAGGTCATCATAAACGATCACAATGTGTTCAGGCGGAATGGGTTGAAGAGTGGTGTGGAGGTCATCATAAACGATCACAATGTGTTCAGGCGGAATGGGTTGAAGAGTGGTGTGGAGGTCATCATAAACGATCACAATGTGTTCAGGCGGAATGGGTTGAAGAGTGGTGTGGAAGTCATCATAAACGATCACAATGTGTTCAGGCGGAATGGGTTAAAGAGTGGTGTGGAAGTCGTCATAAACGATCACAATGTGTTCAGGCGGAATGGGTTGAAGAGTGGTGTGGAGGTCATCATAAACGATCACAATGTGTTCAGTGTTCAGGCGGAATGGGTTGAAGAGTGGTGTGGAGGTCATCATAAACGATCACAATGTGTTCAGGCGGAATGGGTTAAAGAGTGGCGTGGAGGTCATCATAAACGATCACAATGTGTTCAGTGTTCAGGCGGAATGGGTTGAAGAGTGGTGTGGAGGTCATCATAAACGATCACAATGTGTTCAGGCGGAATGGGTTAAAGAGTGGTGTGGAAGTCATCATAAACGATCACAATGTGTTCAGTGTTCAGGCGGAATGGGTTGAAGAGTGGTGTGGAGGTCATCATAAACGATCACAATGTGTTCAGGCGGAATGGGTTAAAGAGTGGTGTGGAGGTCATCATAAACGATCACAATGTGTTCAGTGTTCAGGCGGCATGGGTTAAAGAGTGGTGTGGGTGTCATCATAAACGATCACAATGTGTTCAGGCGGAATGGGTTGAAGAGTGGTGTGGAGGTCATCATAAACGATCACAATGTGTTCAGGCGGAATGGGTTAAAGAGTGGTGTGGAGGTCATCATAAACGATCACAATGTGTTCAGGCGGAATGGGTTAAAGAGTGGTGTGGAGGTCATCATAAACGATCACAATGTGTTCAGGCGGAATGGGTTAAAGAGTGGTGTGGAAGTCATCATAAACGATCACAATGTGTTCAGTGTTCAGGCGGAATGGGTTGAAGAGTGGTGTGGAGGTCATCATACACGATCACAATGTGTTCAGGCGGAATGGGTTAAAGAGTGGTGTGGAGGTCATCATAAACGATCACAATGTGTTCAGTGTTCAGGCGGAATGGGTTGAAGAGTGGTGTGGAGGTCATCATAAACGACCACAATGTGTTCAGGCGGAATGGGTTGAAGAGTTGTGTGGAGGTCATCATAAACGACCACAATGTGTTCAGGCGGAATGGGTTGAAGAGTGGTGTGGAGGTCATCATAAACGATCACAATGTGTTCAGTGTTAGGACAGATGACTGTCTTGTTAATACTAGGAATAAGCAATCTTTCGTGAATTTGTTGGCAACATATTTAAATCGTAATGGGGTTACTACAATGCATGCATAGGCAGATGCTGGTGTTGATATTGCAACTACAGCTGTGTCATGTGCAGAGGTCCAATCCACGTGTTTGGTTTGGATGATACTGATCGTTTGGTTTTGCTGTTGTATTAAGATAATATAAGATAAGATACGTTTTAATGGTCTTTAATACACATATTGGTGTAGGACAACCTACATGTATAGATAAAAATAAACAGGAATACATGGTATATATGTGATATACATGTAACAAGTAACAGATTACCAGAAATTATAAAGATGTAGAATATCAAATTATTTGATTTATTACTGGACATAGGTCACCTGCGGAAGGATGTGATGTACCATATGATTCATCACCACTTCCGCAGTTGACAAATGCCCAGCATGAGTACGGCATTTATACAGGGTATGAGACTGTAAAGGAGTTGTCCGGCACTAACAGGTGACCAAAAACCATTGGGGATAACATAGGAAAACAGTCTTAAGACCATTTATTTCCATTATGGTCCCCAATGGATTCAAGCCACATGAGAGACCGGAACACGCCCATACGCTTCCTACCATCACAAACCACTGGATTAAAAATATATTATGTTTTATTTAACAAATGAAATGCATATGGTCAGTTGAAATTAAAGTCACGATAGGTGACAGTGAGCTAAACGGCAAGTATTCGACTAAAGTTAAAAACACTGGAGAGATATATCGAATAAAATAGGTGAGATGGTGTATTATGTTCAATCAAAATGCGAGACTATTTTCTTTGCTCCAAGGTCAATGACAGAAAAAGAGGAAACATATATGGCATATACCAATATCCCCAAAAGTAGTTGGGCACGATGTCTGTCGGACATATTGTTCCTGCACTCAATTACCGGGTGCGACACAACATCTTCAACAAGCCAATTAGTGACGTATATCTAAAGATAAAATTGTCCACGGTGGGGAATCCGCTTTAATATGCCTTTATCGTGGCGGCAATGTTGACAGCTTAGATGCGCTTCGTTCAAAACGTTTCCCCGGAAATCGGTAGCAACTATAGATCCCACGGAATAAATTTCCACCTGCATCTTTTGCAGCGAACTACCACAGTTTGTGGGTCTATTTTCAATCCACGAATGGAAATCAGTGGATAGTCTGATATCAACCGATTGGGGTTGGATTTTGAAAGATCGTTCTCTATATCCACAAATGTCATATAAGGCACCTGCCCCCACCATCTACTAAAAGTAGTTCGCTGCAGTTGTAAACGAGGCTGCAAAACTTCACAATGTATGGGTGCAGTTCAGTGCGTGGCGTGTGCAAAGGTGTGTGATGTGAGAATGCGCAGCAACCTTTCAAGTAATGGACACGGATTAAGAACCAGGTTATATTCTCATATGTCTTCACCTTTATTCAACAATCCTTGACTATATTTGAATATTAAAAACATGAAACAATGGCAATTGTCTTATTTAAACGGACACAACGAGGATTTCTGTCGTTATGAGTTTCAAATTAGTAACTTAAATTGTTTGGGTTCGTTTTCAAGTTCAGCCAAATGACTTGACACGTTGTCCTTTGACCTCAATGTTAGTTGGTCCAGGTGTCAGAACTAGATATATTCTTGTGCCGTTATTATGTAGAGAGAGAGGGGGAGAGAGAAAGAGAGAGATGGCGGACGCATTGCACGAATACCTTACTCGTATTCAAATTCGCGCAGTACTATTTTTCGCTCAGTTTTGAATTCGCGCACCTATCTGTGGCGAATTCAGAACTGATAGAAATATTTTCTTAAAAGTCGTGGACTTGATGACAGTTTCAGTTCTTTGTTTCTGAAGATACATGTGTATATTAAACACGACCACCGCCAACACATGTGTATATTAAACACGACCACCGCCAATACATGTGTATATTAAACACGACCACCGCCAATACATGTGTATATAAAACACGACCACCGCCAATACATGTGTATATTATTATTATTAAACACGACCACCGCCAATACATGTGTACATTAAACACGACCACCGCCAATACATGTGTATATTAAACACGACCACCTCCAATACATGTGTATATTAAACACGACCACCGCCAACACATGTGTATATTAAACACGACCACCACCAATGCATGTGTATACTAAACACGACCACCGCCAATACATGTGTATATTAAACACGACCACCGCCAATACATGTGTATATTAAACACGACCACCTCCAATACATGTGTATATTAAACACGACAACCGCCAATACATGTGTATATTAAACACGACCACCGCCAATACATGTGTATATTAAACACGACCACCGCCAATACATGTGTATACTAAACACGACCACCGCCAATACATGTGTATATTAAACACGACCACCGCCAATACATGTGTATATTAAACACGACCACCGCCAATACATGTGTATTTTAAACACGACCACCGCCAATACATGTGTATATTAAACACGACAACCGCCAATACATGTGTATATTAAACACGACCACCAATACATGTGTATATTAAACACGACCACCGACAAAACATGTGTATATTAAACACGACCACCGCCAATACATGTGTATATTAAACATGACCACCGCCAATACATGTGTATATTAAACACGACCACCGCCAATACATGTGTATATTAAACACGACCACCGCCAATACATGTGTATATTAAACAGGAAGATACATGTGTATATTAAACACGATCACCGCCAATACATGTGTATATTAAACACGACCACCGCCAATACATGTGTATATTAAACACGACCACCGCCAATACATGTGTATATTAAACACGACCACCGACAATACATGTGTATATTAAACACGACCACCGCCAATACATGTGTATATTAAACATGACCACCGCCAATACATGTGTATATTAAACACGACCACCGCCAATACATGTGTATATTAAACACGACCACCGCCAATACATGTGTATATTAAACAGGAAGATACATGTGTATATTAAACACGATCACCGCCAATACATGTGTATATTAAACACGACCACCGCCAATACATGTGTATATTAAACACGACCACCGCCAATACATGTGTATATTAAACACGACCACCGACAATACATGTGTATATTAAACACGACCACCGCCCATACATGTGTATATTAAACACGACCACCGCCAATACATGTGTATATTAAACACGACCACCGCCAATACATGTGTATATTAAACACGACCACCGCCAATTTATATCATGTAGACCATAACTGCATCAACATTTTGTTCCGATAGTGGATGTATTATGCTCCAAATAATTATTCTGATATTGAAAAGGCTATAGACTGCATGGACATCAATGAACTGAACTCGAAACAGAAAACCACAAACGAGAAGGCAACTAACTTGGCTACGGGTTGTGATGACGTAACTAACTCAGACTGTATATGGTCACGACGTCACACCAGAGTGGTGAATAGAGGGACGTGCTCTCGTGTGTGTGTATGCAATCTAGACTATGTGTATTTCTAACAAGCATTTCAACATCGTGAGACAACATACCTACTATGAGGAGTCGTACTATTTTTCGCTCAGTTTTAAATTCGCGCACCGAAAAATAGTACTGCGTAAAAAACATAGCCGTTTTGGTATTTATGAACAGATTTGACAAAATAAACAACGCGGTAGGGTGGCCACCCCGAACTGTACAGTAGATACCGAAACCCGCATCCCTCGCCCGTGCGGTTGCCACATTAGGTGGCAAAAATGGCTACCATATCCGTTTTGGTATTTATGAACAGATCTTGACTAAATAAACGACGTGGTAGTGTGACCCACGCCAAATTATACTATAAAAACCAAAAACCGCACGGTTGCACGGTTGTCACATGAGGTGGCCAAAACGTGCAACCATGGCCGTTTTGGTATTTATGAGCCGATTTTGACCAACTAAAAGACGCGGTAGGGTGGCCCCCACCAAATTATACTATAACAATCGAAAACTGCATCTCTCTAGCCCGTGTGGTTGCCACATGATGTGGCCAAAATGGCAACCATAGCCTCTTTGGTATTTATGAACCGATTTTTACCAAATAAACGAGCTCAGGCTGTATTGTGGCCAACCCCAAACTATATAATAAAAACCGAAAACTGCACCCCTCTGTCAACCATAGCTGTCTTGGACACTCTTGGTATTTATGATACGATTTTGACCAAATAAACGACACGGTACCTAGGGTGGCACACCCAAACTATGCTATAAAACCGAAAACCGCACCCCTTTGATCCGTGCATTTGCCACCGGAGGTGGCCGATAGGGCACCAATTTCCGTTTCGGTTTATATGGACAGATTTTGACCAAATAAACGGTGCGGTAGGGTGGCCCATCTCAAAATGAAAGCCCATCTTAAAACGAAAACCCCACCCCTCTAACCTGTACGAACATGACTTTTTTGAATGAATTCCCTATTCCTTATTCATTATACTCAAAAATGTCTCTTTCGGTAAATTTGACGGCATGTGTGAGTGGCACGCCCCAAATTCCCCTGGAAACACAACCACCCTCACCCGGGGGGTACCACCCGATGGGGTGAAAATGTGGTGTGTACCATTTTTGAGAACGGTAAGGATTTCGGTCAATTTGGCCGCAGCTAGGAGTGGATGGCCCACCCCAAACAACCCCTAGAAACACCACCACCCTCACCCCGGTGGTACCATCCGAGGGTGTGAAAATCGGGTATTTATAACTCCTTGTTTAAAATATTTTTCAGTGGGTGGCCCGCCCCAAATACCCCTGGAAACACCGCAACGCCCACTCCCGGGGGAGGGGGGGGGGGTAGGCCTACCACCCGAGGGGTGAACATTGGGTATCGACCATTTTTAGAACGGTAATGATTTCGACCAATTTCACGGCATGATGGGTGCCGCCTCAAATGCGCCACCCCCCCCCCCATCTCTCACCATTTGTGGTTGGGTACAATGGGCTACCCGGGTACTGTTATGGTCATGTTTGCATACAGACTCTTACGCCCAATCTGTGGCGGGTATAATGGGTTAATTTGGGTACTTTTGCGATAGTGATTTGTCCCTATGGTTGATGTGGACAAATTCACAAAAAAGGGGCCACAATTTGCCCACAAATATGACAGAACTTTGGCAACATTTGTTGGGTCCGTTTGGGCGCCAGACTCTACTTACGCCCAACTTGTGGCCGGGCATAATAGGCTACCGAGGTCATGGGCGTAGCCAGCGAGGGTTCGATGGGTTCGGACGAACCCGACCTGGAAAACAGAGTGCCCTCGTCGCCTGACTAATTCAGGTTCGACGTTAAGTTAACGAACCCCCGAAGTTGCCCGAGCGAACCAACCGTCGAACCATGGGAGTCAGGCGACGAGGGCACTTTAGCATTTCGGAAAATGTATTGACAAATCCGTAGAATCTGATCACACGTCGGAACTCTGACATAGCTTCCGACAACAACAATGCGGTATTTTTGAAGGTCGTTTTGACAAACTATGCCGACAACAAAACGAAAGATTAGTGAGTTGCAAGCGAGCGGCAAGAAACATGGTCGGCCGATACTAGACTATTTCACATCAAACTTTAGGTCCGTATGATGTTTCATTGAAATCCGCGCATATGCCCGGGCGAAAATTAGATTTTAACATGAATCAAATCAATAGTCCCATGGCATGTCGCATGATGTGAGCATTATAATACGTCAACATTGTGTTCAGTTTCAACTAAGGTGAATATGTGTGAATGTGTGTCAAATTTGTTTTCACAGTCGTTGGCAATTATGAACCGATAGGCAGTTAGACACAGTGTATACATGCAAACAATATAGGGCATAAGGTTCATTCAGTGTATTTATTCGTAATTCCGTTGTGGCCAACGACTTTTTTTCGCGTCAACCTGTGTTCCGAGACCCGAGTCCGTGTCACGATATGTATATGATAATGTTGTAGCTAATATATGCTGCCATACATTAACGTTGTGGTAATGCATGGTCAACTGTATACAGAGGACGATGCTTGTAGTTTCTGGACATGAAGCCCCCCCCCCCCCCCCACACACACACACACACCAAAGGGGTTTAATAAAAATCATCAATAAATCTGTGGTGCAGTATCTGCCGGATTTGCCCAGTGCCGAATGCGTTGAAGATGAATACTTCTCGTGGCAAAAGAGGTGTAGGGAAATGGCTGTGGATCATGCGCCCAAGTCTTGTGCCGCTGCCCTAGAGATATGTAGACCAGCCATCTACCCAAATTTATATTCTCTTCTGAAGCTTGTCTGCACAACTCCAGCTACATCATGCGAGTGTGAAAGGAGTTTCAGTGCCATGCGTAGATTTTCGAACTATATGAGGGCTACAATGGGCCACCAGCGACTGTCACCATTAGCGCTGATGCATATTCATTATAATTGGCCAATAGAGTGCGCCAATGTTGTGGATAATTTCGCCCGCAAACATGCACGGCGAATGGCATTGCAGAGTTTATTTGCCGACATATGATCACTAAATGATTCAACCTTGAAACATTGTCGTTCAATTCAATATATTATACCCCACTTCAGCCAATATGATACCGTAACAATTTCGAGTAAGATCGCACAGGGATTTAATACGTAGATTTTACCCAACGCGATTGTTAACATTGCAAGCCCGTATCCAAGGGGGTTCGTACCCTTCGAACGAACGGCCCTTCTGCCTGCATGTGCTCGGTGGTGGTAATTTCCGTTCGCTGTTCGGGTGAACGTGTCATGTGCAGCAGTTGACCAAACGGCAAAATTTTGCTGAGCGGGACCTCCCTTCGAACAAACGACGTATGTACGTATATAGATATAGTCATATAATACATGCAGGCTTAGTTTGAATAGAGACTGGTGCACACAAATTCAACACATATAGACCGCCAACACATGTGGGTATAAACTATAAAGCTGCTTTCACTGACATGCTGCTGATGCATGCGGCTATCGGATTATATACTTAGGCACAACGTTTCAAACCATACAAACTGGGGTTGCGGTGCATGAACGCAGTTAACCGCAACGTTTTGAAATCGGATGCGTTTAAACTTTCAGCCGCAGGTATGTGGAAGCAGCTTAAGGCTCCGGAGTTCGACCTGCGTGTGGTTCATCAACATAACCAACTAAAAGTAGCCTGCCGGAATCACTGGATATAAAGACCATACATACAGCGAAAGGGTGTCGTGTAAAGCACATATCCGGGGCAGAGGCAGTACACGAAAATACTACAGAGTGCCAATTAAGCTATGTCCATCAACCTTGGTCAAAACTGTTCGAAATATCATGCCCGACATAACAATAGTTGGAAATGTCACACGAAACAATAGGTTAAAATCGATTTCGTAGATCGATTTTCCAACAATCTATTGGTGGGGAATATTTAGTTTTAGACCATCATTTACATATTTTCCTACTTTTGGTCCAAATTTTTGACTGAAATGACCATCAATTGGAAATTTTCCAACTTTATAGGGGGTGTCAGGTTTAAAGTTTCTAACATTTGGAAACATTGAGGCTATTCAATAGATACTAGGATTTTGTAATTTGTATGTTCAGATTTCAAAATTTTCTCACACAAGGCCGATCCATGGTCGGACCTGTGTGTCCTGGTCCCTCCCATATGGTCAGTTAAAAACTTATAAATAACTTAAGAAAAACAAATCGGGGGAGGTGATATTCCCTGCAGATAGACTACTATAGATGTTAGGACTTAGAAATTTTCAGGTTCAGGTCACAAACTTGTCTGATACTGGTTCGATACATGGTCAGGCCCAGTGGATTATGTTACTCCCCCATGCACAAGACAATTGGTTCATTTAGAACAGCTAGGCTATATAGATACCGTTCAGATTCAGGCCTGCCGGTGAGAGAAAACTTGGAAAAATCAAAGCTCAACTTTTTTGTTTCAGGGCGGATCTAAAGTACGCCATTTGCATCGTATTTTTCCAAAATTTTCCCCGGGGGAGAAACCCCGGACCCCCCCCCCCCCCTCAATGGGATAGGGGACACACCCTCTCGTCGCTTCACAGCTCGTGTCCAATGCCCTCATAATATATGACGAACTGTCTGCTAGATACGGACTTGCATTGGCTACATGTACGGTGAACACCGCTGGATGGAAGGTCGTGTCTACATATACATGTACATAATGATGTCGAGCCAAAACACCAACAGTAGGCTATATGCACCGAAGAGAATGAAGTTCGTAAATGTATGCCATACACGGTTTAGATTTCGTACTCCCCAAAATTTTCGTAACCGTTTTTTCTTCAGTTGAATGACAATCTTCGACCGAGGGTCAACAAGCGGTAACCAACTATGCGCATGTTTTGTTTCCAAAAACAAACTGCATCCAGCAGCGCAAACACGGCCGTTTCTTGTCACGAAAATCGCGACCATTGACCCGGCAGGTTAAAGACACATGTTTGTAAGTACTCGACAATATAATTCATGATCATTTAGAATGCTAATCATGTCACTCGTATACACGGTACTTGACTCAGGCAAAATTAGGGACTAGAGTTTATACTAAATTATAGAATAAGGTCAGGGACGGTAGACGTATTTGGCCATACAGTAGAATCCGTCCGAGAATTTCGGTCAACTTTTTCGGCTCGCTGTAATTATCGCCCCTTGCTTTGTAACTTCCGGTTTTAAAAGTTCAGATTTGTGTTCTTTTCGACGTTTTCTCATTCTATAATTGCTTGTTTTGTATATTATTCGCAGCTTGATTGTGCTTGATGTAGGACGAACCAACTGTTGACTGTTTTAATCCGTTCCGATATGAGAAATAAAAAATGAATCGCCGGAAAATAGCAAGTGAATTGGCGGTATTTTGTCTTCGCCGGTTTTGCCCTTTCAACTTCAAGTTCAAGGCTTTTGCCTTTTGCCCGTTTTGGGCCAAGTTTGACATTTGGCACCAAATCTGCTTTTACAGATCTGGCCATTGTGGGACTGTGGCTGTGTCAGTTTGTGAGTGTGATAGCTGAACAGGGACCAAGAAAACATTTCTTCTAGTATATTCAACGCCGACAATGGACTAACCAGCTTCAACGAGGCTCAAGTTGCTCAACCTCTGCCTCACAAAACTTCAAGTTCAAGTCAAAAGTTACAAGTGACAAATGTTCATAAAACAGTGCAAAATTACTGGCCACCTGACTTGGACGTTAAGATACAGATGCAAAATAACAATTTAGTTTCAGTTTCAGATTTAGATTCAATAACAATTATTTGAAAACAAAAATATATATTATTATCTAATTATTTATATTATCGCACCCAATGACTCGTCAAAATTGTCGTTCAATCTATCAGTATCAGTTCTGGCAAACCTCGTTAATATGCAGCCCTGGGAATTGAGAAAAAGATGTCTATGTCAGTATGGGCAATATGTTTGCCTAGCTGGAAGAAATCGGACTTGGCAAAACTGATTTCACCTTGGCAATTTTGTAACAGCATTGGTTTTTGCAACAATATTGCCATTTCATATATAAAGATATAATATCCTTACAACCAAGGTGCATGGACACTAATTTATTTTGATTAGCCATCAAATAAATTATAGACAATTCTGCATCTAATTCACTCAATTTACTGTCATCTATATTATTATTTATATTGGGCAACATTGTTTCCAGACCATTATTCAACAAATATATGTATATAATTATTTACATACATGTAGCCTGTCTGTGTTACACTAAATCATGTTTGGTAATTGGTCAACTGCCAATCATTTCTAATACAAGACTATAACACTGTATGGACATTTATTGGAAAGGATAGTTATTTTGTAGTTCGCTTGTTTCTTTCCAGATGGCCAGCCTGCCAGGACACAACTGGGATAAGCCCACAATGGGTTCATATTTAGCAGATATTTGATTTTTTAACAAGGCCAAAATAAAAAAGACCTGTGTTTCTAGAGACCCGCCCACCCCTATTCCAGCACTGCCGACCATTTTCATTTTATTGATTTTGCAAAATTAGTACGCATCCGATTTTATTTTCCATGTTATCCGATTCATTTCCATGTAAAACAGACACATCGCGTGAAGCGCAAATTATACCACACTTCAATTAGGTCACAGCCGAATCAATCCTATTTTTCATGTTTTATTCAATAAAACAATAAATTACACTATATTCTAATATTACGTACTTAGTTTTATTATTGTATAGTACATTAAAAACAAGGATAAGCAGTCTGGGGGGTATTCATATTTATTTTGAGCAAATTAAAAAAAAAAAAATGAAAAGCTACCCCCACCCCTATTTTTTTTTCTTGCATGTCACCAGAAACACGGGTATATTTGTTTTGGCCTAATTGGTCACTATAGAACCTTTAGCCCATTAATTTATACATTAAAATTTAACCAGGTTTAATCCAAAAATAACGGGATCTAAAAACTATTTCAAGCTCAACAAATATAATAGAAAATATGTGGTCTATTGTGTATATCAGGGTGTATAAGATGTAAAAAGTGAAAGAAATATGTTGAGTTTGGCACTTAATTTAACAGAGATAAAATTATGAGATAAGAAAGTATAGCTTTGTGATTAGTACATTATTTTATTTTTCAGGGGGGGTGGTATACTGAAATTGGTAGGGGCAGAGGTCTGAATTAGGGGTAGGTGGGTTACCGGAAATATTATTTTTAAGCCTGACTAGTAACCAACCATCCTGAAGTAGTGTAGCTGGTAGCCTTGTATACATGTACATGTACCTATCAGATATATTTTGAAAGTTCTGCGATGATTCTTGCCAAAAAAATATTCTTAGTATAAACCATCTGATTGGTGTTCAAATTGCACTTGATGTTGATTTTTGGGGTTCTTTCTATTGCACTATGTCCTTAATATAATATGGAAAAAATAGTTCTTGCCTCACTAACTAAATGGTTATTGGTCAATGTCAGTATTTTCACCCTTATTAAACTTTAGTTGTAAAATTGAGCTTTTTCATGTATTGTTATCACATTTGATTTCAAATTGAATATAAAGAACCCAAACATGCCACAATAAAATGAACTAATCTGAGGAATTCTACAGCAAAAAGCAAGGCTGTCTTATAAGCCTCACCAGCTGGATGTTGGTTCAATACCAGTCATTTTCCCCAAAATTTTAGTGAAGAAAATTTAGCTTTTTCATGTTTTCATCAACACATTTACTTTAAAAGTAAATATAAGTCACTCACACATGCTGAAACAGAATGATATGATATGCAGAGTATATCATACCTCACTAGATCGCTATTGGGTCATTTCCCTGAAATTTAGAAGTGAAAATTTAGCATTTTCATGTTATCAGGCCAATACATGTATAAGTCATTTTTCTCCAAAATTTAGAGGCGAAAACTGAGCTTTTTCATGTTATCATCAACATATTTGGTTTTAATGTGAACATCAAGCAATCGAACATGCCCGTGTGGCATTATCTGATAAGGTGAGCCCAAGAACAAAAAGCATGGCTGTATTCCATGCCCCATTAGCTATTGGGTAAATATTAGAATTATTTTTCAGAATTAAATGGCAAAGAATTAGTTTTTTCCATGTTATCACCAACCTATTTGCTTTTAAAATAGATAAATATAACACATATACATGACCAGACGGAATAAGCAGGCATGGGGACTACATGAACCAAAAAGCAAGGATGTAGCATATATTCCATGTCTGCATAACTGGTCATGGGCCAATATTAGTCATTGTTAATTTAGTCCTGACTTGCCACTGTAGCCATATGGCTGGCTATATGGCTCTGTCAACTATAGTATAAAATTGCCTGAAACATGTTATTTATCAACATGTTATTCAACGAAATTTGGCCTTATTGTCAACAGAAAGCCTATTGATTTTTGAGTTATCCATCTTCATCCGCAATTTGGTCCAAGACCGTCGGTTCGTCGACTGCTTACTGGGCCCCTAATAATTCTTGATGGTGAAAAATAATGGATTTCAAAAATCGATATCTGATAACTCTCACCTTATATGTGAGTTCCTCAGCTCGAATAAAATATTTTTTACCCCCGATCCAAATAAATAGTAATTGAGGGGTGCTTAATCGTATTATGCATCTTTAACCCTTCCATGATTGGAGCTTCCTGAAATTTTGTGAAAAACCTGTGCCTGTGCATTCGTTTTAATAGGGCCATGTAGGCCTATGCGAGTCTCCCATAGGGAGCCTCGCATATATAACTTATAAGAGAATACATTGGCCTAACAATATTTACTTGCGTAACAGGCAATTCATCATTGAGACGCAATCAAACCATGATACAATATATATACCTTTGGCTTACTGCCAAATCCTTTTCTCTAATGTTGAATTGTTAATGTCTTTATATTATGTCTTATATTTGCTAGTTCTTGAGAACACTTAACAATATTTACCTTGACCTTGTACGCCAGTGCATTCTCCTATATATGCGGCTCCCTATGGGAGACTCACATATATAAGAGAATGCACTGGCACATGATCTTTAATGCTGCACCAGCGCAGCTCCCATCATGAAAGGGTTAAGTAAGTTAATTAAGTTAAAAGAATTGATCATCCGAAATTTCCATCTAATATTTTGTTAGGCATGAAATTTCCAACTACTGAAGATTTTCGTCAAAGTTAGGGGGGGGGGGGGGGGTAACTTAATCCAGACAAAAATACCCACCCTCCGGTCACCGTGTCCCTATGGGAGGCCAAATTCACATTTAATAGCTAATTACGCTTAAGAGTCATATATTCCATTTCGCTTAAAGGGGTACTGTACGCCACATGTTGTTGTTGGTTTCTATAGTCTCCGAGTCGGAGAATAAGGTAACAATTTTTCCATTATTTGAAAGTCTGTTGAGTACGAAGTCATGTTACGGATGACAAATTTACCGGAATGCAAAAATACAAATTGTCGTTGTCGAGTAATTTTTGTAAAGTTTTCAACCAAATGAATCAAATAAAAGTTATATTATATATGCATACTAGTCCCATATAATCATTTAAGTTATTGTATCGTCGCTAGTCAGTGAGTGGCTTGAGTGTTCTCCCCGTATCATCATAATATTTTAAGCAATCGTGTGTGCGATCGGTTTAAAAATCCAGTATCTCTCAATTACTATTTTTGATTACGGTAATTCGTAATTTAATTGACGCCATTTTATGGCTCCAGTCATAAATTCAATTTATATCAAATTATTAACTTTTAAATTATTAAATTTTAAGATAGCCTATTAACCTGAGCGTTTACAGAATACATCTTCGACTCAAATTACTTATGTTTCTATATATTATCGATATTAGATCGTTGTTGTCACCGGAAATTTAATGAAAATGGCGTACAGTACCCCTTTAAACGTAATGGAAATTGAATTAAGCTTATATGGGAGGACAAATTAATTTTTAATAATTATTTGCACGTAAGCACAATTATTTGTGCTTATATTAGAACAATTATTTACGTTTAGCGAAAAAACATTGCGCTCAAGCACAAATATTTGCGCTTAAGTACAAATAATATTGCTAAAGCGCAAATAATTATTAAAAGTGAATTTGACTTAAGCATATAATAACATAATGCTTGAGCGTAATACTAATAGCATTATGCTTAAGCATAATGGGTTAATTTATGCCTCGCTTGTGTGTAATGGCATTACACTTAAGCGTAATTAGCCATTAAAATTAATTGTGAACTTGGCATCCCATAGGTCCCTGAATACTACACTGACAGTGTTATAATTATCACATTGATTCTACAGCATCTATTGCGATGTTATTCAAATGAGAATATTGAAATAACAATTTAAACATGCGTGTGTATCTCTTTTTGAGACCCCCCACCCACTACTAGGCACTAGGCCCTTTGCCAGTATTGCACTTTTAGCTGGGCACTATGACACTAAGTCACAAGGGCCGGGTCCAGATTTTTAAAAATAAAAATAAAAATGTTTACAGATATGAGAGGCCCTTTTCACATATTATTATTTATTTTTGCTTTATGGTGGGCCTATATAGACTTGAATTATGGGAGGCCCTTTTCACATTTAATGTTTATTTACGCTCAAGCGCAAATATTTGCGCTTAAGCACAAATAACCTCTATCATTTGCGCTTAAGCCCAAATCATTTACGCTTAAGCGCATATCATTTGTGATTAAGCGCAAATAGATCATAATTGCGCCTAAGTGCAAATCATTTGCGCTTAAGCGCAAATAAAAATTAATATGCATTGATCCCCCTGAATTAATTTTAAATGGCACAGGCCTAAACACATCACTCAAGTCTATATAGGCCCACCATAGGAGGGAAGCAATCCCCAGTAACCCCTAGATACCTTTTATGACCATGGAAATGGTATAGATCTGTGCAGGATATGTCTCTTTTATAAAATATACTAGATCTCTGGGATGGAGACACAAATTCTTGGGGGCAGGGATGCTGATAATATGAAAATAGGGGTTTTTCCCCCTATTTCAAGTCAATAAGTACACCATATGAGGGAAGCAAGCCCCCAGTAACCCCTAATTCCCTATTTATGGCCATGGAAATGGTATATATCTGTGCAGGAGATGTCCCTTTAATAAAATATACTAGAGCTCTGGGAGTGAGGCACCAATTCTTGGGACACCAGGGACAGAGATTCTGATATGCAAATGGAACTTTCGAGTCTGTATGGGGCTACTACTATCATATGGGCCCATGATAATATACTATGAGATGGACTCAATCATTCACAATCAGAGGGAAGTAAGGGAGTGTTAGGTATTTGCGCTTAAGCGCAAATAAATTGATAGACACATATTTGCGCTTAAGCGCAAATGATTTGAGCTTAAGCGCAAATGATTTACCCTTAAGCGCAAATATTTGCGCTTAAGCGCAAATAAATAATACATGTGAAAAGGGCCTCCCATAAAAAGGGCCTCCCATATTGAATGATGTATTCAGGCCTGTAGCATTTAAAATTAATTCAGGGGGGATCATGCAGTGCATATGAATTTTTATTTGCGCTTAAGCTCAAATCATTTGCGGTAAATATGATCTATTTTGTTCTTAAGCGCAAATGGTTTGCGCTTAAGCATAAATATTTGCACTTAAAGGTACTCAACCCGTAAAGAGGGTCCCCATCTCAACAGATTCCAACAACAACAATCCGATCAGAGGGTCCTATATTACTATTTCTTTGGCTTTGGGGGTAAAAAATATTTGATTCGAGTCGAGGAACCCATCAAACAAAGCTCAGAGTTATATTAGATATTGATTTTTGAAAATTCTTATGTTCTCGAGATGAGTACCAATAACTGCCGTCAATTTGGTAACCTGCTCGAGATTTTACGCCAAAATTCTATTCAAACAGACAAGGATGGATAACTCTATAATCAAGTGGGTAATAATAACGAATTTTTGATTGTCTTCTGGGCCAGAAAGAATTCCCGATAATGAAAAATAATAGATTTCTAAAATCGATATCTAACAAATCTGAGCTTTGATGGGTGACTTCCTCGACTCGAATCAAATATTTTTGACCCCCGAAGCCATTGAAATAGTAATTGAGAGGAGTTTTATCGGGTTGAGTACCTTTAAGTCTTAAGCACAAATGACAGATAAACAAGTCCCAAAATTACTAATTTAATGGCATGAACAGTGATTTTCAGTTTCAGTGAACACACCAGATTCTACTATTCATTTGGATAGGGTCTGTTGTGACAGTAAGCTATATTCAAATCAAAGGGTAACTTTTGGCAAACACTGAAACAATCACTGCATTAATGCGTCATTTACATTTAACGAATATCGAATTCCATATTTTCCATTTGTTTTTTGGCATGAAAATCATTGAAATGATGATCAAATTTCCAACTAATTCAGACTATGGTTCTTTAGTTTCCCCAAATATTATTTTGTTGACATATTCACACAACTGAATTAATTTAATGTTTATTTATAAATATTTTATAATCAATATGTTATCGCGATACCGCCCGATCACGAATTCACAACATATTGAGTTGTTTATAATTTCTCCATAGTAACCTCAGTCGTCTTTTTCCGGTTTCGCGCATGGGTCGAATTGTCCGAAAAATTTGACCGAAATTCTCGGACGGATTCTACTGTATGGCCAAATACGTCTACCGTCAGGGACGTAGCTAGAGATGGGCGGTACTCGGTATTTACCGTGCGGTATCGGTATCACTCAGCGTAATACCGATTTACCGTACCGAATCAAAACTAAAAATACCGAATTTTCGGTACTGAAATTATTCATGTGTTGCCCAAATTGGGTGTCTTCGTATTGAGTAAAGTTTCTCAGTAAACAGTTTTGATTCGGTACTTTAGTTAAAATTACTCTCAGAATTATACAAGTCCATCAGTTTGACAGGCCTTGAGCGAGCAAAAGGAATAAACACTCACAGATGGCTGACCTAGTTACAGGCCTAACAATCAATGCAGTTGTTAGAATAGATACATACTACACAGTGTATCAAAGAAGCAGTGCTGTGACTAATTAATGCTACATTGTAACTTCAACAGTGCCACACTGACTGTCACTGTGTAATACTCAGGTGGTGGCAGTCCGTATAGCACGTGGCTTTGGCGACTTCAAAGACACCGACAATGCAAGCGGCATAAACAGAAATAAGGTCCGATTTCATTTATACAGTGAATCAAATCTACTTTCACTTTCTAAAAATAGAACAGATCCATCAATTGATTAAATTCTAAGATTTATTTCGGCGTTGCGGCTATTGATTGGGATTTGTGAATTGTGATCACTGATTACTACTCACAATTCTATTCACTCGCGAAAATGTGACGAAATTGACACGTATATATATATTGTAGCCATGCAATTATGCAATCTCGTATTCTTTTCAAAAGCGGTGCGACGGCCTGCGTGTACATGTAAATGATCAAAGAGATGTGTGAATATCACTTAATTGAATAATTGTGTAGGTCATTGTGTTCCTCATTTAGCTGTTGTCGCGAATGTAGTAAATCCGAGTTACCGGGAATTTCTGCTCTGGTTTTGTAATTTAATAGCAATACCGATTACCGTACCGATACCGCGGTAAATCGACGAAAATTTACCGATACCGATACCGAGCTTAAAATTTCAATACCGCCCATCTCTAGACGTAGCGACTTGTCACTGTCACTGTCAGAGGGTGTAGGGCGGCCGGGGTGGGGGGGGGGGGGCAGGTTTCAAATTCCAGTATATATACATCAATAGATGTATAATAGATGTAGAGTGAATTATGTTATTTTTTTTGGCAATATCAAATTATCATACGACTTCCCCGTCGAGATCATTTGTCGTAGCAATAACCAACCATTTTTTTCCAAACAGTTCATGGGTGAGATTAATGCACCTACATGTTCCATTTGGTGTCAGAACTGCAAAAGAAAAACATTTTTGGTCACAGAACAAACCAAAAAAAAAAAAAAATAATAGTTTTTTAAAGGTACTCAACCCGATAAAACTCCTCTCAATTACTATTTCAATGGCTTCGGGGGTCAAAAATATTTGATTCGAGTCTAGGAAGTCACCCATCAAAGCTCAGATTTGTTAGATATCGATTTTAGAAATCTATTATTTTTCATTATCGGGAATACTACCGCTATTCTCAAAGTAATTGACCAGAAAAACGGGGTGATACCCCGGTCATGACCGCGGTGATACCGGTAATAAACGGTAGCGGTATCGAGACGGTCATGGCGTGGAGTTACGGTATTGGGCGATAATGATACCGTGGTCTTTTAGCGGGCACCGCATTAATTTTGTTGAATACCGCAGTGATTTTCATGGAACTCTTTTAGGGGAAGTATTTACTCACACATACTTGTTCGCGTTAACAAGCGGTATCAGTACCGTGGTATTGGAGGATACCGCGGCATAGTACCGCCATATTAACGGGGTGACACCACGTTATTGGTGGTCAATTACTCTAAGTATAGCGGTATCTGGCCCAGTACTCAATCAAAATTGCGTTAAAATTACCACTTGATTTTAGAGTTATTCATCCTTGTCTGTTTGAATAGATTTGGAGTACACATCCAGAGCAGATTACGGCAGTTATTGGTACTCATCTCGAGAACATAACAAATTTGAAAAATCAATATCTAATAACTCTGAGCTTTGTTTGATGGGTTCCTCGACTCGAATCAAATATTTTTTACCCCCAAAGCCAAAGAAATAGTAATATAGGACCCTCTGATCGGATTGTTGTTGTTGGCATCTGTTGAGATGGGGACCCTCTTTACGGGTTGAGTACCTTTAACCTTGGTGTCACCCTCGGCAAGGGTCATTTTTCAACAATTGGAACAAATCTGACATAACCCCACAAGTTCTCCAAAAATGAAGATAGAGAGCTCAACCTTGGCTTTCTGTGTTCTCTGGTTATTACTCTATACAAAAAAAAAAAAAACACCATTCTGACTCATACTATGTGTGTACAGTTGGGCTCAAAATCAAGTGTACCCCAATGCGAAATGGGGAAAAAAATCTGAAATTTTCACAATACAAGTTGACATATGTGTTACTGGACCATATGTCAGGAGACAAACATGGAAACTGATGACAGAAGTTATAAATATATCAGACTAGAAGGTGACCCGACTTCGTCCGGGCTTTGACCTTGAATTGACCATTTTGAAGATCAAGGTCAGTTGGGGTAACGATTTGACCCGTCAAAAACAATGCCCGGATAAAAGTACCCGTCGAAATCCATCCTGTTTTACCCGATTTGACCTTGAATTGATCATTTTGAAGGTCAAGGTCAGGTCACGATTTGACCCGTCCAAAACACTCAGTGGACAAAAGTAACCCTATGTATCAAATTTCGTGGAAGTTGAACCGGACGGTGGTTGCGTATCAAATAAATCTTCCGACATCATTCAACTGAAATGAACAAGATATTTAGTATTGGACAGTACATATGCACATTTTACATTTTAAAAATTGGGCAGAACCTCCGGCACCAACAACACATTTAACGATTTATATTATATTTTTTAATAAATTATTAATTTAATATTCGGTAATTTGTTCAAATTGTTGTCTTGCCTCTTGGGCCAGTTTGGGTTTTGTTATTGATAAATGGCAACAATATTTTAACTAGAAGTAGAAGACATTAGCAGGCAGATTGTGAGGTTTCCCTGACAAAATAAATAAAAAAAATTAAAAGAAATGCGTAATTAAACTCAAAACTCAAACGATTTTATTTGATGCTCAGTACATAAATTACAATATGGTAATGGGGCTCTGTGGAAGCCATGGCTTATGTGTCAGAGCCCTATAATAATACAATGATTATAATATAGACATAATGTGGGTGCAAGTGCAAGAGGAGAAGAACAGTTGAGAGAGAGAAAGAGATGTAGGTTGGGGAGTGGTGGGTGGTAAATGGTGTGCATAATATGTTGAAGATATGCTCATAAGCAATAGAACTATATGTTACTTGATTTCCTCAAACATTATTAATTCAATTTAATGAATGTGTAAGGATGTGACTGAATTACCAGTGGAGCTCAGTTTATTTGGGCTAAGAATATGGAGGTGATTAACACATATGGATCATTTATGATACATTATAGCTATTGATAAAGTGATCTCTTAGATATTTGGGGTATACATGTTTCAATGCGTAATTTGCAATCTTCAGGGAGGCTATTCCATAATGCTCGGGCTTTGTTTGAGATTGTATTTTTTGAGGGTTTGGTTCTTTTAAATTCATGTCAATCATGATATACATGTAGATAATACTAATAGATTACCTTTTGATTTTTGAGTGAGTATTATGGCTATGTATATCTGCTAGGTTTGTGAATAATTTTGATAAGGAATCAGGTAGTGCATGTGTATGGTAGTCATGCAGTATTCTAATTAGCTGCATGTTCCCAATGTCATCAAGCCTTAGCAGTTTGGCTTGTCTGCAATATGTCACATGTGGAAATATTACTAGTACCATTTGAGATAATTTTTAGGGCATTCTCCTGTAATTTTCTGATTTTAGTAAGATTTTTTTGGTTGACGAGCTCCAGATTGCATTACAGTAGGTCAGGTAGGGTATAATTAACGATAAATACACGGTTTTCAATCTAGCCGTAAATTTTCATGACATCAGATTCAGATTTTGCATGCGGAAAAATATACGTTTGTCATTTGTTTACAATGTAAAACCCCCTCTCTCGGATTTACCTGACTAATTTTCACTTATTGTGTACCATTTATATCACAAAAATATCACAACTAGTGCATACAATAACCTTGTTACATATATATTACGTCTATTTTGACTCGTATTCGTAAAAACACAGTGAAACTATCGTTGGGTTTTTAGTCGGCACGGCCATTTTAGATAGATAGTGTTGGATACGGTCTCACTAAACGTTGTAGACCGAGTCCCGAGTCATAATTGGGTTATCGCTAATTTCGATATGATGGCAATCGGATCCCACTCTGCCTTTTGCTTATTATAATTTAGATTGTTTTACTTTATTAAAAACTGATCTAAAAATATAAGGAATAGCGCGGAATAGTGGTTTTTATAAACTCCCTAATATTCAACTAATTATTATAAAATGTCCCCAACGTTTGATGTACGTCATTGGACTTTCTATAGTATATTTGAACCAATGACAAGGCGATTAGCCTATTTTTGGAATAATGTGACGTATATATCCTTTAAATAGCGATGACTCAAAATAGCACCACATATACATTCCACACTTTACAACCTTCAGCGGGATACCGGAATCCGGGTTGCGCGCGCCATCTACTTCCGGTGGCTATTGCTATTTGTCGCCCAATGTTTTGAGTTTTTCAAAGAAATGTAACTCTAACATACCCGTTATTTCGTAAAAAATCACCTTTACGAAATAACGGGCATACCAAAAGAATGACACCACAAAGAGACACGTTTCAAAAACACTATAGGAAAAAACACTTGTAGGGTGGGTGGGCTTGGTTGAGGAGGGCGGCACATTGAAACAAACTTCAGCCCAAAATTTACTCGACGGGGAAGTCGTGTGAGATTGCCTTTTTTTTTTTATTGGGCTAAAAGTAGCAACATAACAACCTTTTTTGTATTTGAGATATTGTTGAAATATTTTGGGTATTGTAGTAATTTAGAACATAAACATAACCATTTGATTGAGTTTCATCACTGAGTGGTTAGCGTGTTCGACTACCGGCCAGAGGTTTCGCTTGGACCCCGGATCGATTCACCTCGATCCTCGACAAATCAAAAAGTCGGGAGCTCCGAGGTACCTATATAAAGTACCGTGAATGCCTCGCTGAGGTGTCGTGAAGCGGTAATCCTCTCCCGCCCGGTGTCATGTACAGGGATGACACTGGTTTGATCACGCCGTCCCATCGGATGGGGACGTAAATGGCTGTCCCGTGTACAACCATGTGTGCACGATAAAGAACCCTACTGTGGGCAACGATCCACGGGTTAATGGCAAAAATCTCCTGTCAAAATTCCTCCCTTCGGTGCGTAAGTTGATAGACATTTCAGGTGATCAATGGTGTAATAGAGTTATCTCTCCTCGGTAGTGACTGGTGCTGATTAATATGTGAGTATTTGATATGATATGTGATTATATGTACCTTCCATGTATGTAATATGTGATTATATGTAACCTCCTATATATGAATAGGAATATTGTATTGTGTAATATGTTGATTGATAATGTATACGAGTCTCACTCGGTGTGTCTTTGAAGGCAGAACTTCATGATAAGATAAGATAAGATTACTTAGAATTGGTCTAAGTTAGAAAAATTGACTTTGAAAAAATTTCAGTTTTAAGACATGAGAAATTCATACTTCAAGAAATGCTCCAAAGTCGAACCCATGACATAGAACACACCAGGATTCACTCAGTTAGGTAATATTGTGTCCTTGTCTTACTTAAGGTTATATTCTGTTGAAATATGATGGAATTGATGGAATTAATTGTCAGCAATGAATGTGCCATGAGCGGCAAGTGGCGGACAACATGGAAAAAAGGAAGAAAATTGCAACATTTTGCCAGAATGTATATATATCTGGAAAGCAGCCTATAGAATGACACAGCTAAGTTATGTGAATGACAGGCTCACTTTATCGAATGTCCTTGATTTGATCTTGATAATATTGCCTTTCAGTTTCACTTCTTTAGAACTCCAATAATGTGAAGTTCAAAATGTATAACTTGCCTCTCCCTTATAATTACGGTAACTAAAAACTGTGTCCCCCTGAGCACCATATATTGGAAATAAATGGGCATTGGGGTTGTTATTATGTTATCCTGATAGCATTCAGTCATACACTGTATGACAGTCTAGTGAGTGCAACCAACTGATTTTCAATAATATATACTGTCACCACAGGCCTTCTAAACAGTGATTGAGATCTTAATAAATATAAATTTAATGCATCTATTCTCCATCACTTTGTACAAGAAGTCCATTTATAGTAAGGTAAGGGGGCGGTATCTGGAGAAGTTGGCCCCCCACGGAGTCGGGGCCCATACGAAGACATCCCTACGCGAAGTCGGCCCCATTAATTAGACGGGATTAAATCGGCTTAATTTTATTGAGTTAGTGTTTATGTTGGCTAATTGTGAGGTCCTCAATTTTTGCAAAATATATAATATGATATCACTCAATTATTGAATGTGTTCCGTTTAGCATGAATACAGTATCAAATAAATGCATGATGAAGACTTTTAATTTAAAGGTAGGCTCAGTTTACTATAGACCCCCGCCTGACCAAGACTCAAGAGCCCCATAAATGTTTGTGTTATAGTGACTGATGGTTCACTAAAGACCCACCCCTGTGCTCTACCACAACTGTTTAGAATGCCTGTGACTGTCACTACAATACTTTACACATCACAGCTTTCAATGAGATTATTACAAATATTATACATCCGAGCCTTGAAATAGTGTCTGTCATTTGCAGAATGAGGTCCCCAGAGGGCAAATTTAGTGATGCTAACCAGCATAGCGTGTTAGCATCACCAAATTCACCCTCTGGGGACCTCATTCTGCAAATGACAGGCAAACGATTTCAAGGCTTGAATGCACACAGCATAATATATATAAACCACTTTTACTTATGTTATACATACAGTTTATATTCACAGAATGTTATACTATTTTGTGTAAAATTACACTTTCAACGTGTTTTTTTGCTGCTAACAAAATAAAATATAATTTAACACCTGTAGCGATCAGCTGTTTTGACCAGGTACGGTACTTAGGTGTGAAACTGAAACTGATATAACGGTAATCACAACAATTGATAAGTTGTGTCGGAGACAATGGGAACAAGGCAATGGGACTCAGAATATACGTATTCAATGTTTAGCTTCACCTACCACAAAATAAACAAGTGAAATATACTCTTATTATAGCTTTTGCTTCGTAAAAAGAGTTCCGTTCGCGAAAACGTGCTTCAGATCTGATCTAAAGCGGAAGTGAGAACTATTCAGTGAATTATCACCCTTGTCATTTACGTTTGTCTATTTATAGCGACTATCAAATTTGGTTCGCCAATAACTTTTACCACGTATTCTAACGGGTGGCCGATGAGAGCGCAGCAGGTAAATCTTTCTTTTTTTCTGTCTAAAATATTACTTTTTAACCACGTGAACTTATTTTAACACAATTACTGTTTCCGCCTAATTTTCGAAAAAATTCTTTTATCAGGTTCTAATTGATCCCGGTTATTTATTTGAGCACTAAATGATAGCTTATTTATTCGGCTTTCATTTTAGCGCGAAATCCAAAAAGATCTATAAAGATCGAGTGTCATATGATTCCATAGACTACAACAACCCGCTCCGGTTCCATGGTCGGGATGCCTTTTTAGCTCAACTTTACTTTGTGAATTTGCTGCTATTTGCGGTTGAATTCTCAGATACTAATGCATATAATATGATAAATATGTTTTAGACATGTCAGAAAGGAATAAATAGTGAAGATGGGGGTGTTTATTTTTTTTAAATACCGAATTGTATCATCTTATCGCGTTGGATTCAGGTTGGCATTTTTTCCCGTTGTTTACATGTGATCGCATTTCCTTCCTCAAATATTCAACGTTATTGGGACATTATTGACTCTAATTACAGTTACTTTGATAGTATATACTCAAATTCTATGTATTTCAGTATAATTTCACTATCTAGTAAAAAAAAACGAAAACCGAACCGAAACCGAGGTTTTTTCTCCCAGAAAAACCGAAACCGAACGTGAAAAATCAAAACCGCCCATCTCTACTGATTTATATAACATGTGTACAGTAAATACTTGTCTTGTCGCACAATTCCTAATACTACGTGAAAAAACTAACAAAGCGGGAAAACAAGCCGGAGCAGAATATCACAAAGTTTCTGTGATGCGATACGGCCACGAAGGCCCGCGATAGTTAACCATTCCGCCGCCACCGAGACAATTTCGTCAAAAAATGATAGTTCTTCTGTGTCAGCGGACAATTCTGAGAAAACTATCTCGGTGGCGGCAAATTCTGAACAGCCAGACAGTGATTCTGATACCGGCGAAATGAAGGATACTCTTGGGTCTGCACGTTTATTAATTTTGAGGCTATGAAAATTGAAATCAGCACAAACTCAAGATTTCTATATTATTCTGATATCAAAATGATATGGCATACATGTGAACATTTAAATATTGAATAAAACACCACATGACATATAGTCATATACTCTGTTGATTCCTATACTTGACCTACTATAAATATAATTTATTTAAATCACAGTTATGTTGATGTATTGCTCAGAGTTTCCCCTGCACTATTATTTGGGCCTGCACTTTATTTGTAGCCCGAGAGTAGGCCTACATGTAGTACGAATACTGAACGTGGATACGGCGACCACAGGTTACCTCTGTTTAAGTCGCCGTTATACAACGAAAATTACGGTATTAGTACTATTTACTTGTGTGTAACAGTGATTAATTGGATTTTTCTAAAACATGGAAAATTCCCAATTTTGGTCTGTAAATATACATTTTTCCCAATCGAAGGGACCTGGACCCATTCCCATAATAGGCAGAAAAATCCCTGAGTGCAGTTGATTTAGAGTTGATTTGAAATCTTTATCCATTTATTATTATAATTATTTAAGATGGGTATTTGTAGATTTTTAACTATAAAATAAAAGTTTTATTAAGTTGCTATTTCTTTTATTCTACTCACTATTTAATATAATTTAATTAATAAAGAGCCTTGTTTCACTAAGTACTGTGAATATGCACATGTAATATAATATAATATAACAACCACAATAATGTATCAACGATGTATCAATGATAATGTGTTTATTCAAGTTTAATGAATGAAGTTTAATGATCGAAGTTTAAAAACTAAATTTAAAAACTTAGTTTAATTAACGAAGTGTGTTATGATTGAATGGTTGACAATTCATTTAACCCTTTACCCAACAAAACGGCCAAATAAAGCTTCAACAGCCTAAAATATCTTCGGTCTGTCTCAATAGAACCATACAAATATGGATATCATTGGAACCGGCTCCTTGACCACATTGTGATAGTTACAGTTATGCCCTGTGCCAATGCATTCTCTTATATATGCGAGTCGACCATAAGTCGCCTCGCATATATAAGAGAATGCATTGGCCTAAAAAAAATCTTTTTTTACCATTTTTTCTTACATTCTTTAACAATTTTATAATTTTTAATGTGTTAAGCCAATGCATTCTCTTATATATGCGAGGCGACCTATGGTCGACTCGCATATATAAGAGAATGCATTGGCACAGGGCCCTTCTGTTGGGTAAAGGGTTAAGTTGTCAATAGGGCTGCTGTGGTAGATCGTCGTCTGCACTCCAAAATTTTGCAGTGAAATGCAAGGAAACATACTTGCAGAATGAAGATAACCCTGGCACACTCAAGAGTTAATATACCCAGTTCCATCGGCATCATTCAAAGGGTGTTTGTATACTCACCTCGCAGTTAACATCAGTGAGATGAAACCCGATGACTTAGTGTTGTGATAACACACTGTGATAATGAACCCTTTGTATCAAATTTTTGTTTTGAGGTATCACTTACCTTAAAGGTACTCAATCCGATAAAACTCCTCTCAATTACTATTTCAATGGCTTCGGGGGTCAAAAATATTTGATTCGAGTCGAGGAAGTCACCCATCAAAGCTCAGATTTGTTAGATATCGATTTTAGAAATCTATTATTTTTCATTATCGGGAATTCTTTCTGGCCCAGAAGACAGTCAAAATTTCGTTATTATTACCACTTGATTATAGAGTTATCCATCCTTGTCTGTTTGAATAGAGTTTTGGCGTAAAATCTCGAGCAGGTTACCATATTGACGGCAGTTATTAGTACTCATCTCGAGCAGTTAACAAATTTTAAAAATCAATATCTAATAACTCTGAGCTTTGTTTGATGGGTTCCTCGACTCGAATCAAATATTTTTTACCCCCAAAGCCAAAGAAATAGTAATATAGGACCCTCTGATCGGATTGTTGTTGTTGGAATCTGTTGAGATGGGGACCCTCTTTACGGATTGAGTACCTTTAAGTGCAGTTAAGTTGTCAAAACATTGTGTCATTCTTCTTTACTCCAGTCCACACATTGACCTAATTAATGAATAAACACATGTTTTATTGGTCAAAAACTTTAATAATTTATCATCAAAGAACATAAATACTATTAACAATTTCAGGAAAACTGTAGAGTAACGCACCCCTATCCCTTATCGTATTCAAGGGACGTGATGGTACATACCAATATATCTATCTAAACTTATCGATGGGAAGAAGGGAATATAATCTGAACTCTAGCTGCCCCAAAACATTCCACAGGGTCTGACCTTCTGGCGCGACCTTACCGGTAGTAGCGAGTTATGCAAAGGCTAGCCGCAATTTCCACAAAGAGAAAGTCTTATGTAACAACTTCAGTTCACCCATCAGTCAGGACAGACAAAGGAAGATACTAATGACCACTATAAGTCATTAGCGTATATATAAACCAAACATTAATCTACTCTTTAATTAGTTCTGGCTCTTCAGACATACCGGTATATGGCAGATGCCAACATCGGCTCGCTAATTAATAAGTGACGCGTTCCTTTCATGGCATCCTAATGATTCACCATTATGTATTGTTACCTACACTTGCTGCTTACCACATGATGTTAGGGATGAATAAAATTTATACAGAGAACAGTCTTATTCCTTCACACAACCCGCCCGTGTTTATCAGGATTTACCCACTGAAATCAGCAGAAGGGCCGGTTGACTCGGGGGCGGGTAGTCCTGTTTCCATATTTAGTTAGTTACCGTAGCTCAGCGGAACAATTTAAAGGTGGATTATCTCTTTGTAAACATGTATTAAAATTTATAAATTTATATAGTTACCAAGGTATAAAATATTAGATTTGAATCGAAGACCCCTGTCCGGAAATGCTCTATCGATTAATATTAATTTTATTTCAAATATTTTCTGGTCTAAAAAGGTGTGTTTTTTTAGCTAATGAACAATGGAGACCAGAAATTTTATTGTGTAATGTTGTCTCAAATAAACGTTAATTATACATTATACTCATTATCGCTTATAACTGGAATAAAATAATACAACCAATCAATCTGGGGCGTTTGACGTTCGATGCATAGCCATAGGAACAGCCTAATGCTCTATATCGCTATATGGTATCACCCGAATGGTCTGTTCTAAAAATAGACAAATAAACGGTCCCAATAAAATATTCGAAATCAAATCAATATTAATTGATAGAAGCCTTTCCGGACCGGGGTCTTCAGTTCATATTTATTATTTTATACCCACGCAACTATTTCAAATTTGTTATTTAAAGAGATAATCCATCTTTAATATATAGTAATACCCTGTGCCAATGCATTCTCTTATATATGCGAGTCGACCATAGGTTGCCTCGCATATATAAGAGAATGCATTGGCCTAACAATTTTTATTATACTTATTATTTATGTGGGCAGTAGCCTCTATACGGGCGCCTGTGGCGCATAAGATACTATGGGTGGCGGTATGGGGTGGTGGGTGGGATCTTATACTTATTATTTATGTGGGCAGTTGCCTCTATACGGGCGCCTGTGGCGCATAAGATACTATGGGTGGCGGGATGGGGTGGTGGGTGGGATCTTATACTTATTTATAATTTTAATAATTTTTTCTTATATTCTTTAACAATTTTATAATTACACCCATACAGAGCCCCAGACAAACATGAGCAGACGACACTCAGTACACATGCTTCTATATATGTGTGGGACTCCCTGCAGGGTTATTTAAAGAGATAATCAATCTTTAATAGAATTACGCTTATTTTAGTATAATAAAGCATACCCCTGTACTCTCAGGTACCCAATATTAAATAATAATTTCCAACAACTGTGCCAATAATAGTGCCAGCTCGATTTTTAATTTTGGAGAAAATTCCCAATGATCACTATTATTTGGCATTGAGACATAGATTGAAATTGCCATCACTATTTATTAATTGCAGTCTAAATCCCTACACATCACTATTATTAATTGCAGTCTAAATCCCTACACATCACTATTATTAATTGCAGTCTAAATCCCCACCCATCACTATTATTAATTGCAGTCTAAATCCCCACCCATCACTATTATTAGGCCATCATGATTATTAGGCACATAAGAGTAATATACTGAATTATGCTAATTCTATTAAAGTTAAGCATAATTGGGTTTTCTTACCTCGGATAAGATGGTATCAGCTAAAATATTGGCAGCAAATTAATACTCAAATATTTGAAGATGTTGATTTGAAAATATCTCCAAATCGATTTAGAGAGCTCTTCAAATGATACTTGAGTGGGGGTTTAGCCTTAAATATCAAGATTATTAAATCCTTTGAAGATATCTCTAAATATTTGAAGATATCTTCAAATGATATACCGGTATCTAAATATTTTTAAAATATCTTCAATTCCATTTAGGGAGAAGTAAATTTGATCAGTCAGCCTTATCCATAAATCTATTAGAAATATTTCCAATTCATTTACCAGGCCTTTGTATTCCTCCAAATTCAAGCTGGTAAACGCTGTGCCCGAAATATTGATTTTTTGCCAATGCATAGCCGGCTATGTTTATTCAGCCCTCGAAATTAGGAAAAATGTTGCACAGCAAATTTAATGCTGTGCCATGTTAGATACCAAATGTGACCCGCCATATCAAATCCAGTCGTAAGTTGGGATTTTTTATCCTGTGCCAATGCATTCTCTTACATATGTGAGTCGACCATAGGTCGCCTCGCATATATAAGAGAATGCATTGGCCTAACAATTTTTTACAATTTTAATAATTTTTTCTTGTATTTAACAATTTTATAATTTCACCCATATAGAGCCCCAGACAAACATGAGCAGACGACACTCTTCTATATGCTTCTATATATGTGTGGGGCTCCATGCAGGGTAATGGGTGTTTTTATGTCTACCCATACCATAGTATGGTACACATAGTGTCAACGTCCGGATTGACCACTCGCCGTCCGTCTGTCCGTCCGTAGACACTTTACGTGTAATGCGATAACTCAAACATTTTTTACCTGATCAAAACCAAATTTTGTATATGGGGGTTTCAGCCCAAAATACAGATCGAGTTCGAATATGGGTTTGATCCGACTTTTTTTTACGGAGTTATGGCCATTTTCGACTTAGAATTCATGAATTCTGCCATAACTCAAACATTTTTTCTCTGATCGGAACCAAATTTGGTATGTGAGTTTCTCGGCCCAAAATACAGATCGAGTTCGAATATGGGTTTGATCCGAGTTTTTTTACAGAGTTATGGCCCTTTTTTACTTAGAATTCATGAATTCTGCCATAACTCAAACATTTTTTATCTGATTGGAACCAAATTTGGTGTATGAATTTCTCAGTCCAATATACAGATTGAGTTCGAATATGGGTTTGATCGGATTTTTTTTAATGGAGTTATGGTCCTTTGACATATAATTCACACATACATGTACTTCGATAAATCAACCATTTTTCATCTGATAGGAACCAAATTTGGTATGTGAGTTTCTCAACTCAAAATACAGAATGAGTTTGAATATGGGTTAGATCCAATTTGTTATACCAGAGATATGGCCCTTTTTAAACTAAGAATTATCCAGATTATAACCCAAGTAACTTACAAGATAAAAGACAATATAGTTTATTGCTTTGAGAGTTATTTATAGCCCTCATATGTTAGCTCTGTATAAGAGACACAGATTAGTGAATTATTGGATAAATTGATTTAGCTATCTTTTTAACCACAACTTAGCCATGTGAATTTATTTAACTAGACCAATGGAGCTCTCTAAATCCTTGGATGATGGGACTACATTGGATCAAACAGGGCAGAGATAGGTGATTTAACCCCTTTTACCCATTCCATGTCTTTTAACCTTTTACATTAAATAAATAATTATATTATTTTGATATCTCACATGGCAATTTGCAACAACATGAATAGAACTGCTTATACTATGATAGTGGTGACAGGCTCTAGAGTTTAGATGTTATATTAACCCTTCTATATTGACTCATACATTCCAATAATTTGCGTTATTACTGGTTATTATGTACATTTGTCATATACTACTTTAGATCATAACAGTATACTCTATAATTCAACATTAAATGATTATGATTCTGATCATAACAATTTACTATCGCCAAGGGATGGGTTAAACATCTGCCGATCGTGATTGGCCTCTCGTTTATTTTATGTCCTAAAAATTGTAAGAAACATTTATTTAAAAAAAATGATAAAAAATTGTTAGGCCAATGCATTCTCTTATATATGCGAGGCGACCTATGGTAAAAAAAATTCCGACTTACGACTGGATTTGATATGGCGGGTCACAAATGTTTATACTGGTAGTATTCACTGTATTGAGAAACACTGAAATTTATGTCGAATTTCATATTGATATCATATCAATGAAAAATTTATCCTGAAAACAGTCATTCTCAGAAAAATGAATGCACAATTTCAAGTTTTTTGGTCGAAATTTTGAAATTATAGTTTACCCTTATGTGCCCAAATTAATCAAATCTAAAGGCTATTTCAAATCATTTTAAGATATCTCTAAATTATTTGAAATTTGAAGATATCTCTACATATTTTTGGTGTTTGATAGCCCAACGGTTAGAGTATATGTGCCTGTCGGTGGACTATCGTCTGAACAGTTGCTTGGTTGGTTTAAGCGGTGTGTGTGCTGTAGAGCCGCATGCTGTTCAAATCTCACGCCAGGTTGTTACCCTTGAGCAAGGTCACTCGTACTGTGACGATTTTGTCATACCTAGACGCGAAATAGCTACCTGGCATGTTGGGCAAGCGTAAGTTTGTGTGGATGTGTACGCATGGTCGTATGCATGTCTGGCCTGTCCAGTGAAGGGACTGTAAAGTGTCAGCCCGCATTAGACTTGGAATTACTCAACAACTGGTGTAATAACTAATAATGTAAATATTAGAGCTTAGATACTCATGTGATTATTAAAGCGCTACATGTATCTAAAAAAACTATCTGACATATGACCATTCAATGGGATTCAAGTCCTTCGAAGTGGGTTCATGTGAAATACCATAAATTTTATAAAGTCTGTATTAAGACAACTATCATTAATAAGTACATATAAAAATAGATTTCATAAGTACATATAAAAATAGATTCACTGTGTTCTTATTTTCATTATTAATAACTCTCCAATAATGATATTTCGCATATTGAAACCATTGTTATGTATACATTAACATTACAGTGGCATTAATACCGATCAAAGTCCAATTAGATACCAAAATTTAAAGATACAGGTGGACTTCGCTGCAGGTATAGGTGTTAAAATAGTCGCATCCAGGGGCGCCGGAAGAGAGGGGGCAGCTGACCCCCCTGCCCTTGACCAAGGAGGCGAGCGGGGGCAGGACTTGCCCTTTTTCTGGAGACAGAAAATGCTTTTTGTGTGTTTAATCTCGTGTTTTTATAGCAAAATGTGACTTTTTTGGTCCAAATACCACCAATTCACAAGGAATATTATTAATTTTTTGTCAATTTTATCACAAAACGGCCATAAAAACCGACAAATACCATTAAAATAGGGATTTTTGCCACAATGAATTTATGGTTATTTTCCCGAGTTTGCGGAGAAAATGCCCTTTTTTGCGGAAAAGTGCCCTTTTTGTAGGCTCTGCCCCCCCCCCCCCCCCCCTGCCCTTGGATGCTTCTGGCGCCCCCTGGTCACATCCACTAAAACCGCCATAAACAGAAAGTATATTATAAAATAGATAAATATTGTTCTTATACCAATCATAAATACATTGCATGTTATTGTCACTTTTGTACCTTTGGTTATGTAAACCAAACATTAAAAACATTATTGAACCGATTTTTTATAGATAAACACTTGGAACCAATGAAAATGTTCCGTTGCGCTGTGAAAGATTTCGTAGATAAAATTATTGACACAATCAACAATCGCATTCAAATCACAATTTTTTTTAGTTTAATCGATCCATTCTACCTGCTGTCAGTTCAAAATCAAGCTAATCCACGTTACTTCATGATTTGGAAATGATCAGACAGAAAACGTGTACATAATATAATTGTTCTTGCAAAGAGATGTATAATTTTAAATCCAGTTAGTATTTTCTCCTAAGTTGTAGAAGCTCCAAATTAGGGGTTTTACAACCGACGTATAAAGCGCACAAATATAAATAAGGAAATGGCGCAAAATCATGACTGCTTATATATATAAACAATCCACTGCGCTTTTCGCGAGAAACTAAACAACAGTCAACTAGTGATGCGGACCGGACCGCTTTTTGCCGCCTGTCCGGTACTCTCCGGTCCGGTCCACTATTTTACTTCAGTTATAATAAACAATCGCGAATATTATTGCGTATTTGCCGTCATATCAATTAGCAACGATGTATTGACGCATTGAAGTGGTTAATATATATTAAACATTTGATGTCACGAAAACAATGTATAGATGTACATTGTACATGTCACTTTCCTTATAATGAAAATGCCAGTGTGGGCGGCCGCCTGTTTTGATGTCCAACACTATGTAGCACCCTACCAATGCGACAAACATGCAACTGAATGAGTATGGAACTATTTGTCATAAACAGTGTAACATGGCATCAACTAATCAATTTGGATGGATATCGAATTGAGTATTCTATTGTTTTTCACAATTATAATTATCGAAGAAACTGCAAACCACATTACATAGCACATACACAAGACAGTCACATTAATCCAATATTATTATAGTAGTTGTACTTAGCCTAGGTATATAACTGTAATTGTCAGGACTATACAATCAGCCATCACAATCTCCAAGACTCCAATATTAATGTAGTAGTCATATTAGTACACATTTGTATAATTGTCATCAGTATAGCTATTTCGTTTAAATTTCAATTTAATGAAAATAAGTATGATACGAATCATGCATACAATCATTTGAGTGCCATGTTAGATTGGTTATAACACATTCTGGCCCTAGCTATAGCTATATATCTGCCCAATACATTTAATTAGTGCATGTTCGCATGACTAGAAATACTATTATCGTGCATCGTTCCCAGTATATCCCACCAGAGACAGACAATGATGCATACAATCAGCAAACAATGTACATGTAAGTTTTAACATGTATGGACTCATTGCAATGCACTGAACTCCAGTAACCTTATAGTTTGTACTATACAGAGTAAAAACTTTTAGAAACAGAGAATTCATTAACATATAGCCTAATATAGGTGGACCGGACCGTTTTGGACCGGTCCAGCATGTGTACCGGACCGGAGTGGCCTGGACCGGACCAGTAACAGTTTTGTTGTCTCCCAACTTTTTTGAAATTTAGGGGACAAAAGAAATGATCATCTGTTTCTCCTTCCTTCGGGGCATCCTTCTACCCATGTACATCCATCCGGATTTGGGTACCTTAACTGAAATCAATTCCTCCTACAGTTTGTATCTTATTTACCCAAAACTTCAGGACATTGTTACTGAAAAATTGAAGATGTGCAGCAGGTATTGTGTTGACGGAAAATAATTTTTTATTTTAGATTTATTGACCCTTTCTCAACTAAGAAAATATTGAATGAATATGCAGTAGGGTGCCATAACTGTGAAATAAACCTCTACCATTTGTATCCAATGTACCTAAAACTTCAGGACATTGTTACTGAAAAATTGAAGATGTGCAGCAGGTATTGTGTTGACGGAAAATAATTTTTTATTTTAGATTTATTGACCCTTTCTCAACTAAGAAAATATTGAATGAATATGCAGTAGGGTGCCATAACTGTGAAATAAACCTCTACCATTTGTATCCAATGTACCTAAAACTTCAGGACATTGTTACTGACAAATTGAAGATGTGCAGCAGGTATTGTGTTGACGGAAAATAATTTTTTATTTTAGATTTATTGACCCTTTCTCAACTAAGAAAATATTGAATGAATATGCAGTAGGGTGCCATAACTGTGAAATAAACCTCTACCATTTGTATCCAATGTACCTAAAACTTCAGGACATTGTTACTGAAAAATTGAAGATGTGCAGCAGGTATTGTGTTGACGGAAAATAATTTTTTATTTTAGATTTATTGACCCTTTCTCAACTAAGAAAATATTGAATGAATATGCAGTAGGGTGCCATAACTGTGAAATAAACCTCTACCATTTGTATCCAATGTACCTAAAACTTCAGGACATTGTTACTGAAAAATTGAAGATGTGCAGCAGGTATTGTGTTGACGGAAAATAATTTTTTATTTTAGATTTATTGACCCTTTCTCAACTAAGAAAATATTGAATGAATATGCAGTAGGGTGCCATAACTGTGAAATAAACCTCTAACATTTGTATCCAATGTACCTAAAACTTCAGGACATTGTTACTGAAAAATTGAAGATGTGCAGCAGGTATTGTGTTGACGGAAAATAATTTTTTATTTTAGATTTATTGACCCCTTTCTCAACTAAGAAAATATTGAATGAATATGCAGTAGGGTGCCATAACTGTGAAATAAACCTCTACCATTTGTATCCAATGTACCTAAAACTTCAGGACATTGTTACTGAAAAATTGAAGATGTGCAGCAGGTATTGTGTTGACGGAAAATAATTTTTTATTTTAGATTTATTGACCCTTTCTCAACTAAGAAAATATTGAATGAATATGCAGTAGGGTGCCATAACTGTGAAATAAACCTCTACCATTTGTATCCAATGTACCTAAAACTTCAGGACATTGTTACTGAAAAATTGAAGATGTGCAGCAGGTATTGTGTTGACGGAAAATAATTTTTTATTTTAGATTTATTGACCCTTTCTCAACT